>LPNX010703902.1:481312-557255 GCA_001517045.1 Pseudotsuga menziesii
CTGTGTCATTCGTGAACACCTTTGACTTCAATGACAACTATATACTCAAATCTACCAAAAATCCCCCCCTTTGGCATTGATGGCAACCTCTAAACATTCTCCCCCTTTGACAACAATGACAAAGGATAACCTGTTATGTCAATGTTGCACCTATTTTGATATAGGATTTCTTGTCTCTCTTATTTTTGACAACTTCTCCTATCATCATATCTCCCCTTTAAATGAACTTGGTTATTTAACCAATGTATTATCATTTATCTTAACATTTCATGTTATTGACTGATTGCTTAATTGATAGATCCATGTACTCCCCTTGTCACTGTACTTCTTCTCCTTTGTCAACATTTTTGTGACAGAGTCTACACTCAGCATTTTTCTAACACTCTTCCATTTTCTGTTCTAGGATACATGTTTCCTTTTTTTTTTTAACTCTGTTACTATTGCCATATCTAAAGGTCGATTCTGCCTGTAAGTTAACTAGCTTCCGCTTTTACCAGAATTCCTTAAGCCTATGCATTTAGATCTACATAAAAAAAGCTAGCATATACTTCTGGATTCTTTTGGATTTTAGATCTATAATATTAACTGTCGAGAGACCCATAACTTCAGATCCTCAACAAAGAGATTACTTCAATTTATTACATAGTTTCTCTGGTCTCACTATCTCAGACATAAAGACTCATAACCTCAACCTTTTTCCTTTGTCAATGCTGAACTCATCCTGCTACCTTACCAATAGACTAATTTTTTTTAGACTTGAGTTTTCTCTTGTCAATAGTTTATGTGTCATGACCTCAAATACTAAGTGAACATAATCATCTTTACCTTCTATTTGATTCCAGACATCATGGTCTTCATGACTCTCATATTTTGTTGTTCTCACGATACTTCATACTTCCTCTTAATTCATCCATACACCATCCTTGATCACCCATCATTTTTGAAGAAGATAACTTTCAATATACTTTCAACATTAGATACCAATTGAATTTTTTTCTTAGTTATAAGATCCCTTTTAATGTTATTTTTAGGGTTTCCTTTTTTAAACCATGAGAGACCTTTTTAGAAAAGGATCCCATAGTCATCGCTACATCCTTCTTCATCACCTTCATCTTTATTGATGTATTCTTCTACATCAGTAAGTAGCTTTCCCTCACGATGAGCGTCATTTTTATCTATGACCTCATTATTCTCAACATCAACTACTGAGACTTCATTAATGACTGAAAGTTGTGTTTCTTCTGAGGCTTCTAATTTTTTCATCCACGCCTTTTCAGGAGGTGTACTATTTTTTTGTCCTTCACCATGCTTTGCGTTGGTGTCCTATTTCCTTTTCATCCTTTGATTTTCTCCTTTGACTCTGCAGTCAGCCACCTTGTGACCAAACTTATGACAACAATGACAATAACCATGAAATTTTTTTCTATCCACGGGAGGTCTTTGGCCTCTCTGTTTCCTAATTGCCAGTTTCTTCCACTGTCTCTGAAATTCTACTGGAGCATCACATTTTAGTTTACAATTTCTAGCCAAGTGTCCAAAGTTAATACATTTGTAACACTCTATATCAAACCTTTCGAGAAGTCCAAACTGGTTATGATTCCTTACCTTCGGCTTTTTAATTGCATCCTTCCTATACTCATGAACTTTTTCATAAGCCTTGCATTTCAGGGCTTTATGACTAAAGTTATTACGAGAATAACAATGACCCAGAAATAATTTATGATTTCTATTTATTACTTGTCTCTTGGGATCCCCATGAGTTATGTCTTTGTCGTGAAAGGATAAAGCATGTTCTTTGCACTTTTCCTTTTTAACAGGACTCTTCAGTACTTCAGCAAAACTCTTTGTACTTTCTCTCTAATTATCGAGTGGGGAACTCTCTGCTTATTCTCTTTAATGAACCCCAAACCAGACCTATCACTTGATGGTCTTTAGCTACTCAGAATGTCATCTAGAGTCCTTGAGTTGTTCTCAAACTTTGATTTAATGGATTTTTCATCAACTCCTTCTCTAAGTCGAGCAATTTCTTTCTCAAGTTTTTCAGAATCTTGAATTCTCTTCCTAATAAGAGCTAATAGATATTTCTCACTCTTTTTGGCCTCTTGAAGTTGGTTTCTCAAATCAATAATAATCCGATTTGTCTCTTCTTGGTCTTTAGACAGTTTCTCTTTCAAAACTTTGTTTCTTTTCCTACATCTTTCAATTTCATCTACAATAGCCATGTATTCAACTTCTATGTCCACTTTTGATTCCTCATCTGAGTTTGTTGTTCCTAAAAATAGGATTTCATTATCTTCACTCATTTCCTCATCTTCAATGTCTTCCTTGGAATAGAAGTTCTTCTTTTTCTCTTTATACTTCTTTCTACCCTTATGAGATCACGATTCTTCATGGTCACTCTCCTCTTGTTTTGGGTAGGAACACTTATGGGCAAAATGTCCAATCCTTCCACAGTTAAAACATTTCAAAGGTAGTTTACCTTTGTATTTCCCATTGCCTTTATGAAGTCTACTTACAAAGAGGGCTTCCTCATCATCTATATTTTTTGATTGATTTTTGGAAGTGACTCTAAACGCTGCTTCTTTCTTCGAGTTTTTATCCTGTCCAGTTCTCATCTCATAAGCAGTGAGAATTCCATGCAGCTCATCTAATGTCACCTTTTTAAGGTCATCCCGTTCCTCTACGGTGGAAACCTTTGAGTCATATCTCATTGGTAATGTTCTTAGTATATTGCTTACCACTTCTTTTTCTTTCAATTTTCCTCCAAGGTATTCCCCAATATTCTCTTTTTCTCTCATTTTGAGGCTTTCAAATTGACCTTTATATGTCCACAGTTTTGATTCTTTGACCTTAGATGCTCCTTCATAGATAATCTTCAACTTATCCCAAGCTTGTTTGGCATATGTGCATTGCATAACCTTAGTAAACACAATGTTTGTTAATCTACTCAAGATTTCATTTAAGGTTTAGGCATTTCCTTCATATTCACCTAGTTCAACTGTGTCTGTAGGGTACTAGTTTCCCACAAGAACCTCCTTTTCAGTTGCAGCCCAAACCTTCTATCCAAGGGACATCAGATGGCATCTCATTCTAACACTCCAATATGCATAGTCTTCTCCCATAAATAGTGGAGGCCTGTTAGTTTCCATGCCTTCTTGCTGATACATAGTGGTTTTCATAGAGGATCTACCTTCCAGTGGTTTAAACTATGATGAAGGAACCTGCTTTGATACCAATTGTTGGTTTATTGGTCAATATTGAGAGAGGGTGAGGGGGGGGGTGAATCAGTATTGTTAACTTTTTACTATTTTAACCACTTTTAAATCTATCATTAGAAACACATAACAACAAGAATACACAGAACACAATTTTAACATGGAAGCCCAATAGGATAAACCACCAATACGTCCTATTACTTCAAAATTGTTATTTACGAATAGTTTTGCCTACTTCAGACAAGGATGGTATTAGACCATGTTTACCAATACCAATTGGAAGGAGGCTATGACCCCCTGGTTTATCAACTACAACTAAAAGGATGCTACAACACCCTATTTACCAATGACAATTGGAAGGAGGCTACGACCCCCTGGTTTATCAGCTACGACTGAAAGGATGCTACAACACCCTATTTACCAATGCCAATTGGAAGGAGGCTACAACCCCCTGGTTTATCAGCTACAATTGAAAGGAGGCAACAACCCCTTGCAGACCTGTTTCCTGCCCTAGCGTCGCCCTGCCACCCTGATATGTTTCTCACAATTTCTCTCCCACTGAATTCTATCACACCCACTGGTCTCTAATTCTGATCATGCAATTCGAATTGCAGAGACATCTTCCTTCTTACTCAGGCCGTTGCTTAAATACTTCTCACCGTTTAAGCTTCTTTCAACAATTATGTCTCTTCAAACTGAACAAACATACCTTTCACTGTTGTGCCCTTTCATATCTGAAGATCACACCTTTCAAAATGTCCTTTCATGTTCTTCCATTGATCCTACACCTCAGAGATCATTTCTGCAGCTTGGAAACCGTTTCTGCACCTCTATCCAACGTTTGTAGGTGCTTGCGCACTGCCAAACTTCATTACGCAGGATCAACTTCTTGATCTAATCAGAGTCGTTGATATTATCTCTAAGTCAATCCTAACCATTGATCTAACCATCGATTTCTGCCTTAAAATCTCCTTTCTACACCAAGATTATGTTTCAACGATTTCCTATCATTGATCTTCATCGGGTGTTTTCCTGATCGTCGATCTCCAGATTGCAGGATGCGGGATGCGGGATGTTGACTTTCCGCTTTTTCCTTTCCGCAAGCTTCTTTCCATAGGCTCCTTTCTACAAGCTTCTTTCCGCAATTTTCCTTCCACACCGTTGATCCATTTTAACGAAGCTAACTTCAGCCGTCTAATCTTTCCACATTGCGGGATGAGGGATGTGGAAACGTAACATTTCGACTTTCCACAAGCTTCTTTCCGCAATTTTTCTTCCGCACCGTCGATCTTTTGCGGAGTCTTTCCTGACCGTTGATCTTGCGGATTGTGGGATGTGGAATCACACCTACCTATTTTGGACTTCTGCAATTTTCTTCCGCAACTTTGTTTTAGCATTTTCCTGGACCGTTGATTTCCTTGTAGATTTACCCCTGACCGTATGATCTTGATATTTTGCGGAACTTTGGCTTTTCCGCCTATCTTTTGCAGGATACTTCCTAACCGTCATATTTTGTGCGGGATGCTTACTAACCATCCATTCTAGAACTAATGTGGATCTGCATTCTGTCTTTGTAGATTATACAAAAACTGATCCTCATTCATCAGATCTCATGCAGCTAACTATGACACCTCATCATCATTCCATGTCATCACTATCTTCGTCTATGCCACCTCATCATCATGTCATTTCGTCTTTTCTTTGACTTATGCTGCGTTAACCATGCCATGGTATCTTTTGTAATTCATAAGCAACTTTGCCATCACTACCTTAGTCTTTCATCATCATTAGGACACCATCATATTCCATGTCATCATATGTGTCATGCCACATCCTCAACTATGCCATGCCATGTCATCACTACCTTAGTCTTTCACTGAGTTTGTCCTGCCATCATATCCACTGGATATTCCTTTGTCATTAGTGAACACCTTTGACATCAATGCCAACTATATAATCAAATCTGCCAACATAAATATGATATTAAAAGTATTGGTATTGTTATTATTATTAGAATTGCTCATTTATTGTTTGTTGACGATGTTATATTGTTTGGGATAGGCACATTGAAAGAATGACAAACATATAAGCATATATTGGAAATTTTTTGTAAAGGCTCTGGTATGTTTATCAGTGGCAAGAAATCTATAATTTTATATCATGGGATGGAAGAAAACATTTTACAACAGTTCAAAGAAATGTTTCCATGCTGCTTCAAATCCATTAAGGAGGGGACAAAATATATGGGATATCAGTTAAAACCGAATAATTATTCGATTAAGGATTGGTATTGGTTGATCAAAAGGGTTAAAATGAGGATAAATCACTGGTGTTTAAGATGGCTATCGGTGGGGGGATGTCTGACCTTGATAAACTCGGTATTGACCAATTTTCCCGTATACTAGATATCATTGTGCAAGGTCCCTAGATCCATACTCTGGGATATCAACTGCAAATGTTTTATTTTTCTTTGGAAGGGATCTAGAGTTAAGAAGAAATATCATTTGTTGAGGTGTGATATCATCGCCAGACTTCATTCTCTGGGCAATCGGGGAGTCAAAAATATTTTCACGTTCGCAAATGCTCTTATGGCTAAAATCTTATGGCGATCTCTTTTCTTAGACAGTCTGTGCCATAGAGGTCTCCGTGCCAAATAGTTTAATAAGTATGGGATAGAACAATGGATCAGGATGCCCGCAAAGCCTACAAAAGGTTTTTCAAATGTATGGTGTGGGCTCACACATGATTTTCAAATTATGGAAAATGGTTAGCATGGACTCATGGGAACGAGGCTTCAATTAGAATTGGCTTGGACCCGTTGGTGGGTGGATTGGAAGATTTTGTACTATCTTCGGAACTTGTTCGGGTGGACCGGAAGATTTTGTACTATCTTTGGAACTTGTTCTTAAATTACAAGAGACGAGTTATCATCTATTATATCAGGTCGCTAAGGACCACAATGTTGGTTGTATTGGAACGTAGTGGATGGATGCGGTTGATCTTGGCCTGTAGGAGCCTTATAGTATAGAATGGGATAATTATAGACAAGGATTGCTATGAGGAGGCATTACTTTGAATCAGGATCCATATAGAATTTGTTGGTCATGGAATTGGAAGTCGGGTTTTATCATTGCGAGGTTGGCTTATGAGGCATTATTGCATGAGGAGAAACAATCTAACATTTGGTGGCACATAAAGATATGGAGATGGTATTCACCCCTAAAATGTAAGATATTCTTTTGGCTATCTTTGAACAATAATATCTTCACGTGGGATAATCTTATTAGAAGAGGCTATGCTAGATCAGGGGTTTTCTCTTTATGCAACAGTGGCGAGGAAACAATCTCACATATATTCTTTGATTGTTGTTTTATCAAAAAGATATGGAATTTTTTGCTAATCTTTACATCCTTTCTAGATGTATGGAGTGGTGAATAAAAAAGCATATGCCTAGAAAAGTGGTGGTAGATAAATAAGGGGAGGATAGAGATCCTGATCATGGTTTGCTGGGAAGTATGGCATACCTAGAATTTATATATATTTGAAGGATTGTTCCTAACATCATGAGGACGGGTAGAAGAATTTGAGCTTCACTCTCAAATACACTTGTATTGTTTGTGCGCAACAAGGATCTCTGCATCTATATTCAACCTTCCCTTACAAAGGATTGGTGTCAAGGTTTTTGCAATGGTGCCTCACAAAGAGAGGCTCTGGCTAGCAAGGTAGGGGCGATAATCTATAATGAGGATCATATTTGCTACAAAGTCGCCATGAATTGTGGTCCTGGTACAAATACCGAGACAAACCTAATTGCACTCTAGTTGTTATTATATTGCACACACAGACTTGGTATTTCATATATTAAGGCGCATGGGGATTCAAAGGTCATAATAGATTGGATAAATGGTAAGAATAACATTTTGATGACATCTTTACAGGGTTGGATGCATAAGGTCATGGAAATGGCCAACAATCTACTTGGTACCAATTTTGAGCATATATATAGAAAGTTCTATGAAGAGGTTGATTGATAGTCTAAAAGAGCACTCAATTTATAGGAAGGGGCGATTTTCCTACAAACTTTCAACGGGGACATATGCGTGGAGCAGGAACAAATTATTTATTTATTTTATGAAAGGCTATGGTGGCGGGATATGGATAAGAACTCGTTTTTGCAGCTACCCATTGGCACCCCTTAACCTCATGCAAGGCTACAACATGACAAGTCTTTTGTGATATCATGAGTAGATTTCATATGACCTGTGGTATCTTTATTTTGGTACAACTAACATTTTTTTTTTAAATTCTATCACAGGGAATGCATGAAGACGTAGTTACGAAGTTTCAACTACTCATTGAAGTTATGATACATGCAGTATTTATACATAGGTGGTATAGTAAGAAAATACTTATTGTAGGTTATATTTATAGGCTGTTATTTTTGTGTATCAAATATATTTGAGTATGTATGTGCTTGGACTCGGCATGTTTTTATTTTTTATTTTTTTGAAGGGATAAGAGGTGGTTCACCATTTGTTAGAGGGCTAATCCACTTGTCATAATGTCATATTAGCACGAGAATCGAGATTACATTCATTCATAATTCATATATTCATAGTGGCTCAACATGTCACTTATAAGAATTGAACCTGCCTGAGGAGGATAACATTCATTCCTCCTAACCACCCAAGCTACAACGAGTATGTTCTTGGACTCTATCATGAGTCTATCCGTTGGATCGTATGTTCTTGGACTCTATCATCAATCTATCCGTTGATCCAATATGATATCATATGGGTTTATACTACCTGATGTTTTGGTGGTATGATATGTATTTTTTCACCATGATGTGACAATATATACAATTGTGGACTAAACAAGCTTATACCTATTAATTGAAGCATAATATACTTATTATTAATTAAAATATAGTTTTTTCAATTTTGAAATAAGTATTTTCCCAATCTTTATATTTTAGATTAGATTTATTTGAAAGTACATTTTAATGAAGTACTTTTACCAATCTCCATATTTTAGAACACATTTATTTGAAATTACATTTTAATGAAGTACTTTCCCATTTGTAGAGGAAATTTACTTAGCTATTAATGCTTGTTTGTAGAAGAAATTTACTTGGCTATTAATACTGGTTGACGTTATACCTACTTTGAGTTCTAGTTGATGAAGTACTTTCCCATTTACTTGGCTATTAAATACTTGTTGACTTTATATATATATTTTTATTTAGCATTAATTTCTAATAAATACTATAAGCACTTTGAGCTCTGTTAATGAAGTACTTTCCCATTTACTTGGCTATTAAATACTTGTTGACTTTATATATATAATTTTGTTTAGCATTAATTTATAATAAATACTATAAGCACAAGATATAATATTTATTTTTGTTAATTTATTGGTTATTAAATAATTGAGAATTTTATTGTTTTATATATTTTTAATGTAGATTTTGCTAAATTCTAGATGATTTGCATTTTTTTTGTGATACAAAAATTATTGAAATTACAATTTGGATTGCTGAAATTGCAATTTAAATTGTTAAAATTGCAATTTTGAAGAAATGGATTTAATAACCTTGATTACCCTTAAAAAACACCTCGATTATACAATTGTAATAACTAAAAACTACGATTCCAATAACTTCAACCAAATTTTGGCCCAAAAAATCACAAAAAATTAAATACAATTCATTTAAAGTTTAATTAAATTGCAATTTGGATAATCTGAGTTGTTTTAAAATAAGTTATTTAGTCTAGAGAAATTAAATTTTATTATTAAATTTATATAATTAATAAAATAGCAATTTTCTAAAGCCATTTTGACCGGTTTTATTGATGACCGGTTTTATTGAAAAAATCGTCAGAAAAGCCGGGCAATTTGGTTGTCTTTTATCCTACGCGGACCATCACAGGCATTGAGATGGAACTCCATTGTTGATTGAGATAAGTATCAAGACTTAGTACTTATCTATTTCTTTGACATAAAACCAACCTATAATGTTAGAAAATAATTACAATTACATAATTACATTTATAGAGGATCTTGTTCTACCTCAACACTGTTTATTTTTTTATTTATCTGTTGTCCATGCTGATTGGATGATGAATCGGAGGTTACCAAATTGAAATCACTGCCTTTGCCTTAAGGTGCACCCGTGTTGAGTATTTCAATGTCACACGAACAAACACCTCGTTTTTTAAGCGGCCAACAGTTTTTATCATAACAATAGACGATTGCTGTGGAAATCCAATAACAATGGGACCACCAAAACTGAACTTCGGACAGGATTCCTGGATGGATGGACGCAGGAGATCCACTCCCAAACCACTATTCGAAATTATCCAACCACTTGCCATTGGAAATGAAGTAAACTAGTGCAAATAGGTCGGGCATTGGGAATTATCCAACCACTAACTGGAGGGCTCCAACTCAAGCTACATTGATGACGCCACACTTCCTTTGTCCTGCAAGGATTGGAATCAGAATCAGAATCACTTCATTCCCATTCCCATTCCCACTCACACCGACTCCCTCTGGGTTCCATCCGACATACAGAAGAATAGAAGAGAAAATAAATATACAGCCCTGCCCATCGTGTTTAAAAGATCATTATCCACCTGACCTGTTCTGGTGCTCTCCTCCACAATTCCCCTTTATATTCTTCACACGCTAGTACTACCCCTTCTCTTCTGGAACGCAGTATCACGGCCACCGCATTCAATTCCAAACAGTTGAGTCCATGGGGTATTTGAGGTCTCCCGTCCGACAATGGATTTGGGCAGTGGCTTACTTGGTGGTCATGTTGTGGAACCACCGCATAGGTATAGGAATAACAGTATGTGCAGGAAACCGTGGTTTCAACAAAACCGTGATCGCCAAAGTTTGGGTGAAGGGAGAGTTTGGTATCGGAGAGACAGAGGAGGACTTCATCTGTACGACTGTAGACTGGTGGCCACCCAACAAATGCGATTACGGGACGTGCAGCTGGGGGAACGCCTCCTTACTCAACTTGGTAATTATAATTAACTGCAGCCCCTCATCTTCCCCTTCATTTTGTTGTTTTTATATTCGTCAAAAATTATATGTTCTTGATATTTGCAATCTATATGATATGGATTTTGTCTTAAACTTTTTAGCTGATCCTTTGGCAGGACCTTAAAAATCCACTGCTTGCAAATGCTGTAAAAGGTATAACTTGTGTACTGTAATTTGCTTTTTGTTTCTTTGTAATGAACAATCGAATGAAGTATTCGTTTAGCCTCTATGTTGATTATGGATTGAGTTTGGCCTAAATGGCTGGCAATCTTCAATTCTCAGGGAGTCAAATCTCTTGCATTTTTAACATGGAACTTAGCAGTATAGTAGGTAGACATACCCTTAGCTGAGGAAATTAGGGTTTGTATGTCAATGGGCCTTGGTGGGTTGTTAAAGCAGGGTGTTGTTATTTTCCCACCAAGAGTTAAGTTGCCTCATTTTCCTGGGCTATCTTGCCTGCGTAGGTGGGCTGTTTCCTGCTGTTGGTATAAGGTTCAAGTCCTGTATGAATTTGGCAGAGTAGATACCCCTAGCGACAGCATCTTTAGCCCAAGGGTGAGTAGTGAGACGTATCTGTTTCATTGTAGTATCTAATGTAGGACTGCACCACTTGCATGGATTCACCGGAAGCCTCTACCAAAAAAAGTCTTCTACCAAAAAAAGTCTTTGACAATTGATGGCGATGAAGTGTTAGTTAAGCGCAAAGATTGAGTTCCTTCACGACTTTTAGAATTGGCATGCATGAATTCTGTAGACTTGGCTCCGTGAATTAAGAGAATTTGTTGATAGTTATTTTTATCTGTTTAATAATTCCTGTGAATATCGTTAGGTCTTCAATTATATCGTGTTTTTGTTAATATTTAATTTATTTCTCTGAAATACAGCTTTCAAACCATTGAAGATAAGATTGGGTGGATCATTGCAAGACAAAGTCATGTATGATGTTGGGGATTTGAAGCAACCTTGCCATCCTTTTGCTAAGGATGAATCACTGATGTTTGGATTCACAGATGGATGTCTTCCCATGTCTAGATGGGATGCCCTCAATGACTTTTTCAATAAAACAGGGTAAGTCTGAATTGAGGTCCAAACCATCTTTTTGTGAAAGCTTGCTCTTTCTTGATTTTGTCAAAATTGTCAGGCATTACCTGATATTGCAGAGTGAATGTAGGGCTGTGCTGGCTTTTGGATTGAATGCACTGAATGGAAGGAAAATAATGTCAAATGGTCTTGTGGAAGGGCCGTGGGATTCAAGTAATGCTCGTGCTTTTATTCAATATACAGTTGATCATGGTTACAAGATAAATGCTTGGGAGTTAGGTAAGCTATTATTCTCAACCAGTTCGATGTATTCCTGTGCTGAGAAACCTACTTCTAAGCAGTTTTAGAGTGGCTAATAAACACGTTATTTCTTTGCGATGGGTTTACGAAGGATTTTCAATCTTACTGAAAGGATGATAAGAAGTTAATTTTTTTGGAACAGGAAATGAGTTGAGTGGAAGTGGTGTTGGAACAAGCATCAGTTCCAAGCAGTATGCATCTGATGTAATTGAGCTTGATAAGATTCTGAAACAGATTTACAAGGATTCTCAAGAGAAACCTCTCCTTGTTGCACCTGATGGATTTTTTGAAGCCGATTGGTTTAAGAAGGTTATTCAGCAAACTGGACCAAGCATTTTGAATGTTGTTACACATCATATCTACAATCTTGGGGCAGGTACAGACAATAAATCCTATAGTTTTCATTAAAATCTTTGACAGTATGATGTTTTTGTAGGCCATTAACCTTTATCTTCTGATCAGGTGTCGATGAGCACCTTGTGGATAAGATACTGGATCCATCTTATCTGAGTCGAGAAGCATCTACATTTGAAAGTCTCAAAGCCATTTTGCGAGAATATGGGCCTTGGTCAAGTGCATGGGTGGGTGAAGCTGGTGGAGCTTATAACAGTGGGCACCATCTCGTTACCGATGCTTTTATATTTAGTTTTTGGTAAGCTCAGTTTTGGTTTACGTGCAATACTTATTATACTTTCTGGAAATGCAATATCAATAATTATTCATTGCAATGCTAACAGGTATTTAGATCAGCTTGGCATGGCAGCTACGTACAATACGAAGTCTTACTGCAGACAAAGTTTGATTGGTGGTAACTATGGCCTTTTAAACACAACGACTTATGTGCCAAATCCTGATTATTACAGGTAAAGCTTTATGACTTAATATCTGCTTTACTTCTCAAATTCATTATCTCAATGCCAAACTAGTGGAGAAGTTTATAGCAGATTTTTATGCAGGATAAGGGTCATGGGGAGAACTAAAATTGTTGATCTACCTTTGGACATGGGAATAGTGCTGACATTTTTTGGGTAAATTGTGCTGCAGTGCACTTCTCTGGCATCGACTAATGGGAAAACGTGTTCTTTCAACAAGTTCCAAAGGAACAAAATACTTGCATGTTTATGCACATTGTACTAAGAATGCAGTAAGTATGAAGAAACTAAGAAGATTGTATAGGGACTTGTATTTTTCTGGTAACAAAAACTCCAATCAGGATTACTTCTGTAGCCAAACCTCTGTAGTACAGAGTATACTCTATAAGTATAATCATATTTTGCATACTTTTTCCCTTCACCATCCTCATCCCTTCAGTAAAGAAGAGGAGAGAATCCAGGATTTTTAGTTAGTTTATTATTTGTTTGCATTCATTATTCTGCCCCATCGTTTGCTCATTGATTGAATACTTAGTAGCAGTATGGATATGGTAAAGCAAATACATGTATAATATATCAAATATTTTTTCTTCCTTTCTTTTAACGACTCCAGCAATTCTTTCTGTGTGGTCGTTTTGCCAGAGAGGAATCACTTTACTGCTGATCAACTTTAGCAGGGACACTCGTATCTCTGTGCAGTTCTCTACCATTTCAGGAATTTTCACAGAAGAGATGAATACAGGCTTGAAGTTTTCAAATGCACGGGGGCTGAAGAATTTGATTGCAAGCACAGGAAACAAAAGAACTAGACTGGAGTATCATTTAACAGCTAAAGATGGTAATCTCCACAGTCAAACTATGCTTCTCAATGGGAAAATTCTGGATGTAACTCCTGAGGGTGAGATACCTTCTTTAGAGCCGGTGACAGTTGATGCTGATAGACGTATTTTTGTAGCACCTCTCTCTATTGCATTTGTGTCCCTTCCAGATGTTCAATTCTCAGCATGCAGCAGTTAGGGGTTGATTATCTGGAAAAAGCCAAGTATCATTGGTTTAGTTGGTTTATGTAAAAGAGTTTTAACAACAGCTGAGTTGAGTTACCTATTACTGCTGACACAGTTTTAATAACTCATTTTCACTATTCAACGAGTAAATTTGTGCTGCATTCAGGATGATTGATTGTTTTAACTTATCTCTTTTTCCTGACTTATGTTTTGGAAAATGCTGTGCAAGGAGACGCTCTGAAGTTAAGGTGATCACTTCTTCAATTAAAATATTATATTTTCGAGAATAAAAGTCTGTTATTATACTCTGATAGTAGAACCAATGCCAAGCAAATTTTATAGCATTGAGTTTCTATGCTGTAAGCGAGCGGTGCAACAAGTTTACTTTCTAAACTCAGTTGGCTATGTTGTTGCTCTATGCACAAAAAGTTCTCTTCAATACTTTGACATGATATGTAGATAGAACACTGTGAAATAGGATGTGGACCAAAATATTTCAATTAAGAAAAAGAAAAATCCACTCAGTTACGCAAAACAATTATTTGTCCACAACCAAAAGGAAAACAAATGTCAACAGTGGCTTGCTGGGGTTGGTGAAAGCAGGGCAGTGTGATTGCCCCTAGCAAAGTTCAAGTCTTTCCAACAATGTTCTAGCTTGTGCTCATGCTTTTGTGTGCCTGTGCTTGCGATTGTGGATGGAGCCAGGTGCCCTAGACGACTTTGGTGGATTAGAAATGCCCCACTGGTATCATCTTAGTTGAGGACTTTGATTGATTGGAATGTTGTAAGATGGCTATAGTACTTGTAACGCCTAGAATCGGAAGGGGGAACTTGCTACATCAGGATAATTTGAAACTAGTAAAAAAAGGAAACCAAAACCATATAGGTTGGCCCCATGTGTGGCATTTCAACTGTACCATTTTAGGGTAAAGATTGAGTATAGGTGACAAAGCTTCATACAGTGGGGAGGTTGGTCCCTAAAGAAACAGGAAAGGCAGTGGTCTAGGTACCCTTCATTCAAGCAAACAAGCAAAGGGGAGAAAGAGAAAATATTTTTTGAGTAAATGAGAAGAACCTGGAAAATGCTCCCAAAGGGTCTTCATCTTGAAGTCTTGCATTGGTGAAGCAGGAGCTGCAAGTTTTCTACTGATCCTTAAGTTCTGCAGATGTACAACAAAATACTTTACTCTCTCTTTAGAGAAATCATACATCTAACCACCAAAAGAAATTCAATGCTTACTTTCTTGAAACAACCCCGAAAATAGCAAAGATTTCAGTAGAGACGATAACGTAGTTTACTCGTAGCATTATTTAAAAAGAAAATCACTTAAATATCCAAGGTTTTTTTTTTGTTTTTTGAGGAAAGGAGCTTCTATTAAAACTGAAAGGAGAATACAAGATCGTGTGGCTCTCTAACCTTCTTCTTCGAGGGTTCTCTCTGCTCAGCGCACTCCTTAATCCTTGCAATCCATGAATATCCTTGGCTTCTCTCATCAACAAATAAAGACAGTGCAACACTCCAGAATTCTTTAGCAACATGGCAGCATAACAAAACTCTAACCCAAAGGTGCCCACAAGACTTGCTTTGATTTGCTTTTATAGATTTCATGGGGGTCTTTTGTGACAGGAAAGGTGGCAAAAGGAGCTTCTTTCAGGAGCCCATGTACACAATTTGGGATAACACATGCTAAATCAGGTGAGAATCGTGTCAAACATCCTGAATTAGCTGGCTGTATGGGGTAACTTCGATATCAGCACTAACGCCTTCTTTCTCTCAATATCAGCTCTAGTAGCACCTATAACACTACGATAAGAGCAGTGGTCTTGTAGAGGGGGAACACCTCAATGTTATGCCAAATTTCCAAAGTCTAGATGCTTGTTTGTTGTTTGGAGCTTTCAATAGGAGTGATAAGAGTGTAATGGTGCCCCAATTAAGGTCAAATACTTTAATACACCATAGTTGGGGCACCATTATACCCTTATCAACCCTATTGAAAGCTATATATATATATATATAAACGAGGAGAGTTTGTTGTTATGAGCAAGTGCTGTGAGGATTATCACAAAAGAATGTGGACAGAGATTGCAAACCAAAATATGTTAAAACTTAAAAGTGAGAAAGATATGCTTAGTTTATCATTCAATATGTTTTGGATGTCAATACATATAGGGAAATGAAGTCTTACACAAAAATCTTGTACAACCACTTTATTAACTAATCATAACCTAACCTTTAAGGCTATAACTTAACATTAATTTTTACGTCACTTCAGTCACTTTATTATATGACCATTATGATATATGATAAAATAAATTATACCTCAAACACCCCCCTTAATGGTCATACGGAGAACTAGTTTTTGTCCCAGAATACCAACTAGTATGGACCAAACATGCCAAAGATATCCACACCACAACTCTTAAATGCACTCCAAAATGCCATTTTTGAAGTTGTCACCAAATGAGCAAAAATGTCGTTGCATGACATGTATCTGGCATATCTCTGATGCAATGCAAGATACCTCATCAACCACTTGATCAGTCATTGACTCTTTAGCCGGATGAGAGTCGATTTGGCTGAACATTTCAGCCTATATTACATGGTTGTAGACATTGATTTCAACTTCAAGAAGCTGTCCTCTTCCACTATTAAGCACCAATGTGTTACAAAAACCACAAAATAGGGTTTTGAGCCTGTCATAATCTATAAAAAATCTCAGCTACACCTCCAAACTCCACCTGCTGCAGCTGATCCACAACCACTATTGTCCATTCTCTTCCATCACTCGACTATGGGAGCTTTTCTCTCTTGACATCTTCAAGCCTTCCACCTTCTATATCACTGCACTGTGGGAGCTCTTCTCTCGTTACATCTTCAAGCCTTCCACCTCAATCAATGGATTGTGGGAGCTCATCCACCTCTTGTGCTGCTTGCATTACATTACAACATGAATGCTCAACCTTTTGCACTTGACTTCCTTGTAGGTCTGCTGATTAATTAGCCTGAAACCAGTAATCAGCAATCAGATTCAGGTCTGATTTTTTCCCAATTATTATATCTTTGTTCACTACAACCTTATTTCTGCAAGGATCCACCAACCTATATCACTGCATTGTGGGAGCTCTTCTCTCGTTACATCTTCAAGCCTTCCACCTATATCAATGGATCGTGGGAGCTTGTCCACCTCGTTTGCTGCTTGCATAACAATGCGTCATGACTGCTCAACCTTTTTGCACTTGACTTCCTTGTAGATCTGCTGATTAATTGGCCTGAAACTAGTGATCAAGAATCAGATTCAGATCTGATTTTCATCAATTATTATATCTTTGTTCACTACAACCTTATTTCTGCAAGGATCCACCAACTAATATGCTTTTCTCTTGTCAACATACCCAACAAATAACGATTTTCTATGTCTGGTGACATCATAAGCAACTGAATAATTTTTTTTTATTTGGTCTACCTTTGCTTTCACATCGCTCCAAGCCTCATCAGGTGAGGCTTCTATCACAGCTTTGTTGGGACTCTTAATCAAAAAATATATCATTGTATTCATTGCTTCTGTTGTCCGCCGATTGCACACCAGCAACAAAAATCTTCCAAAAACTGTCTCCTCACTTAAGGAAGTGGGAGAGATGTGACCTTGGGGGCAAGCACAGAGCTATGTACTATCACCTACTCTTAGCTCCTCTGATTAGGCTAATTTCTAACGAAACCAAGGGGGGTAGTCCCTACAAAAGAGTTTCTATGGCTCTTAAGTTATTAAAGTGTTTTAAAGGGTTGCGGATGCGGATGGGTGTTGTTTAGGAGTTATTGTGATTTAAAGGTGCTTGTTTATTATGAGTTTGACACATAAATCAAAGCAATCCACGTTGCTAGTAAGAGATTAAAAGATAAATAATGATTCAAAACTTAATTAATTATGCATTCACAGATAGAAGTTAAATTAGGCCACAGATAATTAATCAATATAAAATAATTATGTAGATTAAAAAAGACCAGTGCCTTATGGAGTCAAAGTACTGAAATGCGCAAAGAACTAAATAACAAGTCTAGAAGTCAAACTAGTGAATCTTAGGTTGTGCGAGTGCTCTTGGTAGATTTTAAGAATTTTAAATGCTCTTGATTAAGGTGTCAACGAAGGTTTGTCAAAAAGCCCGAAGAATGTTCTAAGTTCAATCCGTTGAAGACATGATGGGCCCGCCCAGTATCCCAGGTTGGTATCGTAGAGATTGACCAGCTAGCTGAGAAGCTTAGAAAACGGGGGTTCCGACGCCTCTACTAAGAAGTACTTCAGAAAATTCCTTACAACGCCGGTGCGTTGGTTAGAGGGTTTAAATTTTATTAAGTTTTTTTTGCAAGATTAGAAATCCAGTGCCGTTTCTGGGTACTTTGATTTTGAGGTCGATCAGAGCATACTCTGGCAAGGAGAAAACGAAGTTAATTAATTAGGGGGTGTGCGTTGCAAATTTTATTAAGTTAATTGATTAAAACTTTTCGACAAAGAGCGCTCTTGACCCCGTCTTAAGATAGTGGTTCAAGAGACTTAATTAATTTGTTAAAACTAATAAAAGCACGAAGATTTAAACCACCCAAGAGTCTCTTTTAGGCTTTTTAGGGCAATAATTGGGAAAGCAATGGGGATAACCAAAACTCTATCAAAAAGTAAAAAAACAATGCATTAACCAAGTAAATAATCAGAGAGACATTTCACTTCATTTTTCATGGATGATAATCTAGTCAGCAATTAATCAAACAGATTTTTCTTTTTTCTGATAACTTTTAAGCAAACAAAAATGAAACCAAGCCTAATCTAGCATGAGAACAGATTGCATAAGAGGAAACTAGCAAGAATATACTAATGAAATCAAATTTAACTAAGCTTTTTAACAAATTGAAACTAATTACCCTATTCTATTTTCACCATTTATTTATCTTGCAGGTATAAAGCAAATTGAAAGAAAATGAAATATGGACAATGGTGATACAGGCTTTCCCCAAATGGGGGAAGTGGGGTGTGGAAGCTTTAATCCCACTTGTTCTTTTATTAATTCTTTACAATGCCTTTCTTTTGATGCTTTCTTGTTTTTTTGCTATCTTTGGAAGGCTTCCGGATTGAGCTGAGAAAGGAGAATGAAAAAAGGGAGATAATGAGTTTTTTTTAAACCTTGAATCTTCAATTTTTCGCCAGTACTTCCGCTGTACCTATCACAAAAATAAAAAATCAGCAAGCTAACAATACTAAAAAGTGATAGCAAAGACAATGCATACAAAAAAAATTTGGAAATATTTTTTGTACTTGGAAATTTTTTGAAGATTTTGCATGAAAAGTACAAACTTCTTCCTAGATTTAATGAATAATACTAGATTTAACAAAGCTTAAAGAAGACAGATTTAAATATAAGCAATGAAAGAGTGGATCTACTTCTTAAGCAATGCAAAACAAGAAAAATGAAAGTGTAAAGAAGAATGGGTCTTGTGGATGGAACACAAGAGTGGAAGAGAAGTTTTCAGCTTTCTTTTGTAAGAGAAGAATACGATCTATGTAGGTCCTGCAATCACAAAGTATTAAAACAAAGAGATTGTTTAAAGCTTGGGCTAGATGAAGCTGAACTCACACCCTTCTTCAACCTGTGAAACTTAATAACACCAAAACTCAAACACAAAGTGAGATCAAATCATATGGAAGTCTGAAATTCTTATAGACCTCAAAAAGTCGAAATTCTTATTAAAAATTCAAAGCAAATCCTGATACAATTTATACAGAGTAACTCTACCACAAAAGCTCCCCCTTGACAGAGCTGAAAGAGCCTCTATTTATACAAAGAGAGAAGGTTAAAACCCTAAAACCAAACTAAGAGTAACACCGGAGTAATTGAATGAGCTCGGCATGATGATTTGGAGTTGAACTGAGCTGCAACTGAGTTGTAACGGATGCTGGAGTAATGAGGGGGGGTGAGATGGCTCATCCTTCATCGTAATGATCACCCAACCAATAGATAACCCACACTTCAATAAAAAACAGATTTGACCAAAGAGGGCAAATTTCTGATTGACAGTTCAACTGCTACACTTCGATACTTGATCTGAAACTGACCGATATAGATTGGAATCATCATAAATGCTCAGTGCTATGTCATTTAGCGTTTTATTTCGCTGAATTCGGATTAATTTGGAGAGATTTGGATTCTCTCCAAAATAATCATTTTTATTAATTAATTAATTTTTTCCCCAAAAATGGCTTTTTTGAGAAAATATGCGTTATGTGGCTGAATGATGATCTGAAAGTTGGATCCGGTTGGCTGGCTGATCAAGAATTATTTTTGACTTAAGGTTAGAGTCTTCAATCACTGAATTCGGGTTTTAGATGACTAACAAAAAAATTTAATTAAAAAACTTAGGAAAAATAAAAAATAAAAAAATAAAAAATAAAAAATAAAAATTTTGACACGTTTGGTAAAAATTTTGAGGGTCCTAGTGACTTAGCACATGACCATGCTCTATTCTAATAATACCTAGTAGGTTTATATATACTCAGTTGAGCTCTAATAACCCTCCAAGGTCCAGAATTCAAAATCGGACATTCCAGCTTTGGAGGAAGTAGGAGAAAACCTCGTCAATTATACCCGGCTATAGGCAAAGCATAATAGTCAAGAGAAAAAAAAACTTCTTGGAATACCTTAGTTGAAATTCTACGTCTTAGGAAACCGAACCATTCAAAACACCTTACTAATACATTTTATTACAAACCCCACGGGGTCATGGTCAAAATTATTTAAACAAAAAACGGACTAGCCAAAACTGGCTAGACACAAAGGCGGATCATCTGATACACTGGAATCAAACATTTGTCATGTTTGTCAACTGACGGCTCCTCAGCTAATCCAACTATGGTACAAATAAGTGGATAACATCTGGCTCCAATTGTGAGACATGTGCTCGATCTAGTCTCTTATGCAAGGAGAGCATATGAGAACCCCAGAATCTCCGGTTTCCGTCTCCTGTAAAAACATCTCAACTTGACAAAAAAACCTTAGTAACACAAGTTTTATAAAAAAGAATCAATGATCCAAAAGTTGCTTTATTCAAAGAAAAAACTTCACTAAAAAATTTATTTATTTCTAAGTACATAAAGAAAAATGCTAATGTAAATGCTCACTTTAAGGAGTCTATTTTCCTACTCTAAGCATGATACACAAGAGGTTAGGTGTAATCATAGTCCAGTGTAGCCACCTAAGCATTTTATTAATATAAAAAAGCTTTTCCTTATCTTTGGTTACCAACCAAAGTAAGGGCACAATTTTCAGAAAATGCAAACCTGCGTGATGACCCAGAATGGGCGGGCCGGATGGGGAATCATAGGCATGAATAATGTTGTCAACCTTCTTCCCAAACTGATAGGTGCTCGCCCAGGTTGCTTCTATCAATCACTGGATAGCGTTGATATACAAATCGAGATGATGCGGCAAGTCGACTACTCCATCATGCTGATCATCAAGGCTTATCAAATAATAACTCGTTGTATAAGCCCCAAGTTGCTCCAAAACATAAGGAACATCTATATGTGAAGACGATGGTTGAGAAAAAAATTCAACTAGTTGTATCCCATCTGATTTTTCACTGCACTGCTTTTTCAAGTCCTTATTACAGATGCTCAAATAGAATTCTGACTGCTCATATGAAAACTCTAACTGTTCTTCTTTACAACTTTCATAAGTCTCAAAATAAACACTCCCCTCGCTGGACACATCATAGATGAGATTCTAAAAAATATTTTCAAAAATATCATAGGTTGGATTTTCAATAAGAGTCCAATAATCATCATCGCCATCTATGTCGGATATGAGAGATGCATCATCACTAGTATCAAGTCCCTTACTACACTTCTCATTCTGCTCAACACAATCTTCTTAAAAAAGCCGGGTTTCAAAGATATCACATGGGACCCAACTTTCCAAATATTTGTCATTTGGTGGAGAGCATGGAGGACTCTCATCACATGAAACTTCTAAGATTTGATTTTCCATTAAAGTCTCGTAGTTATCATCCATCTCAGATGTAATGGATTCTTCCTCACTTGTATCACATCTCTGGCTATATCACTCTTCATGATCATAGTCATCTTCTTCAAAAAAAAGGTCACAAGGTAGTTAACCTTCCAAACTATCATCATTATGCTCATTTGTAAGATTAGTACCAAAGTTTTTAGTGAGGTTATCCAATTGTTGATTATAATCTTCGACTTGACCCCGAGTTTCTGTGGTGATAGGATGGAGCTGTCCAACTGCGTTAATGTACTCAGGCTCTCTTGAATATTCTTTTGCCTCTCTCCAACTTTCTCCAGAAATATCATGCATGTCATCTACATAGTTTATGTACTCATGCTCGTTTGATGATGCTTTAGGACCACAACCCTCTGGAAAACCATGCTCCTGAATATAGCATGCATAATAACAAGAAGATTCCTCATGGAAATCTCTGCACGCCCTAAAGAATGGTTTGTAAGGCTCAACCATATTAGTAGCCTCTAGCTGATGAGGAGGCCTCTGCTCATGGTTGGGATTCTTTCTCTGCCATGTTTGCCTTGCAGGGAAAGTTCTAGGAGGTGGCGAAGGTTGAGTTCTTTCAACAGTTATGACCCTATTATCAACCTCCTTAATTTGTGCTTAAGTATTTCATTTCCATTTCTTGCATTTTCTCAGTCAGGTCTATGAGATTATTTTCATAAGCTTCGTTTGACGACTCCTTTCCTTTAGGTTTTACATTTTTAAGAGGAACGAATGACCTAGAGTAACCTTGGATGTTTGACTCTCCCGAAAACTGCATATTCTTATCAATTTGGATGGCCAATCCCTGAGCTAGAAGTAAAGTAGTCGACTCCTTGTCTCTAATCTGATACTGGATCTTGCCACTTAAAGCTTCAATGTAATAATCTAGAATGGAAGCTGCAGGAGGAAAATAAGTGGCAGGGATGGAATTTGACAACTCAGTGAACCTATTATTGAAGTCATCCATCGTTTATGTTTCAGATTTCTTAATGCTAGTCAAAGCTGCTACTAGATGTCGAGGTTCTTTTTTACTACCAAACTTTTCGAGGAAAGCAGTATTGAAGTTCACTATGGTAGTAAAAGAATTGTTTGGCAAATTATCATACCAGTTTCCAGCCTTGCCATCCAAAGACAAAGCAAACAAGGTCATGTACACATCTTCATGTATATCAACACCCCTAACATAAGAACCACAGTGCCTGGAGAAATTTCTGATATTTTGCTCAGCAGAGACAGAGGCATCAATGCCATTATAGGTCATAAGTTTGTCGATAGCCTTTTCAAAAATGTCATGAGGTTGACCTGCTATCTGAGTAAAGTTGAGTTGAGTAAAGAACTCACCCATTGTGTCTAGGAAATAGTTATTGTTTTGCAAATTTTGTAAGTTTTCTGGAAATAAAAGGTGGATGTCTGAAACAGACTCAGATCCAAGTTTTGCAATGACGCCAAAAGATGTTGTTTTCCAATTGCACACTAGCAACAGAAATATTCCGAAAGCTGTCTCCTCATTTAAGGAAGTGGGAGAGGTGTGACCTTGAGGGCAAGCATAGAGCCATGTATTGTCACCTACTCCTAGCTCCTCCGTTTAGGCTAACTCCTAACAAAGCCAAGGGAGGTAGTCCCTACAAAAGAGTTTCTATGGCTCTTAAGTTATTAAAGTGTTTTAAACGATTGCGGATGCGGATGGGTGTTGTTTAGACGTTAGTGTGATTTAAAGGTGCTTGTTTATTATGAGTTTGACACATAAATCAAAGCAATTCACGTTGCTAACAAGAGATTAAAAGAAAAGTAATGATTCCAGACTTAATTAATTATGCATTCACAGATAGAAGTTAAAACAGGCCACAGACAATTGATCAATATAAAATAATTATGCAGATTAAAAATGACGAGTGCCTTATGGAGTCAAAGTACTGAAATGCGCAAAGAATTAAATAACAAGTCTAGAAGTCAAACTAGTGAATCTTAGGTTGTGCGAGTGCTCTTGGTAGATTTTAAGAATTTTAAGTGCTCTTGATTAGAGTATCAACGAAGGTTTGTCAAAAATCTGGGAGAATGTTCCAAGTTCAATCCGTTGAAGACATGACGGGCTCGCCTAGTATCCCAGGCTGGTATCAGAGAGATTGACCAGCAAGCTGATAAGCTTAGACAGCGGGGGTTCTGGCGCCTCTACTAATAAGTACTTTAGAAAATTCCCTATAACGTCGGTGTTTTGGTTACAGGGTTTAAATTTTATTAAGTTTTTCTTGCAAGATTAGAAATCCAGTGTCGTTTCTGGGTACTTCGATTTTGAGGTCGGTCAGAGCATACTCCAGCAGGGAAAAAATAAAGTTAATTAATTAGGGGACATGCGTTGCAAATTTTACTAAGTTAATTAATTAAAACTCTCCGACAGAGAGCGCTCTTGAACCCGTCTTATGACAGTGGTTCAAGAGATTTAGCTAATCTAAAATGTTTAATGCAAGAATGTGCAATTCTAAGTATGCTCTCCGATAGAGAGTGTTCTTGACTTGTGTTACTGTAAGTTCAAGAGACTTAATTAATTTGTTAAAACTAAAAGAAGCACGAAGATCTAAACCACTCAAGAGTCTCTTTCAGGCTTTTTAGGGCTCTAATTAGGAAAACAAGGGGGTAAGCAAAACTCTATCAAAAAGTAAAGAAACAATGCATTAACAAAATAAATAATCAGAGAGACATTTCACTTCATTTTTCATGGATGATAATTTAATCAACAATTAATCAAACAGATTATTTTTTATATTTTTTTTAATTTTAATTTTTTGGATAACTTTTAAGCAAGCAAAAATGAAACAAAGCTTAATCTAGCATGAGAACAGATTGCATAAGAGAAAACTAGCAAGAATATATTGATGAAATCAAATCTAGCTAAGTCTTTTAACAAATTGAAACTAATTACCCTATTCTATTTTCACCATTTATTTATCTTGTAGGTATAAAGCAAATTGAAAGAAAATGAAATATGGACAATGGCGATACAGGCTTCCCCCAAATGGGGGAAGTGGGGTGTGGGAGCCTTAATCCCACTTGCTCTTTTATTAATTCTTTACAATACCTTTCTTTTGATGCTTTCTTGCTTTTTTGCTATCTTTGGAAGGCTTCCAGACTGAGCTGAGAAAGGGGAATGAAGAAAGGGAGATAACGAGTCTTTTTTAAGCCTTGAATTTTCAATTTTTTACCAGCACTTTCACTGTACCTGTCACAAAAATAAAAAATCAGCAAGCTAACAATACTAAAAAGTGATAGGAAAGACAATGCAAACAAAAAAAAAATTGGAAATTTTTTTTGTATTTAGAAAATTTTTGGAGATTTTGCATGGAAAGTACAAACTTCTTTCTAGATCTAATGAATAATACTAGATCTAACAAAGCTTAAGAAGACATATCTAAATATAAGCAATGAAAGAGTGGATTCACTTCTTAAGCAATGCAAAACAAGAAAAAGCAAAGGAAAAGAAGAAGGGGTTCTTGTGGATGGAACACAAGAGCAGAAGAGAAGTTTCCAGCTTTATTTTGTAAGAGAAGAATACGATCCGTGTAGGTCTCGCAATCACAAAGTGTTAAAACAAAGAGATTGCTTGAAGTTTGGGCTAGATGTAGTTGAATTCACAACATTTTTCAACCTGTGAAACCTAATAACAACAAAACTCAAACACAAAGTGAGATCAAATCATATGAAATTATGCTAAAAGAATTAAAGCGGGATCAACATTAAGTATTACTGACTACTCATGTTCATCAATATTCTAATTTACTTTGCATAAATAATCAACATGGAACTTCAAATGATTACTCTAACGTGCCAACAATGGCCCTCTTGAGCTTTAACAAAACAAAATTGATCTCATTCAAAGTATTTAAAAGCAAAGGGTTAGAAGCAATGTCACCTCAACCATGAAATGTATACCACATGTAAGAGCTCATAGACCTCAAAAGTCGAAATTCTTATTAAAAATTCAAAGCAAATCCTGATACAATTTATACAGAGTAACTCTACCACAAAAGCTCCCCCTTGACAGAGCTGAAAGAGCCTCTATTTATACAAAGAGAGAAGGTTAAAACCCTAAAACCAAACTAAGAGTAACACCGGAGTAATTGAATGAGCTCGGCATGATGATTTGGAGTTGAACTGAGCTGCAACTGAGTTGTAACGGATGCTGGAGTAATGAGGGGGGGTGAGATGGCTCATCCTTCATCGTAATGATCACCCAACCAATAGATAACCCACACTTCAATAAAAAACAGATTTGACCAAAGAGGGCAAATTTCTGATTGATAGTTCAACTGCTACACTCTAATACTTGATCTGAAACTGACTGATATAGATTGGAATCATCATAAATGCTTCGTGCCATGTCATTTAGCCTTTTATTTTGCTGAATTCGGATTAATTTGGAGAGATTTGGATTTTTCTCCAAAATAATTATTTTTATTAATTAATCAATTTTTCCCCTAAAAATGATTTTTTTGAGAAAATATGCGTTATGTGGCCGAATGATGATCTGAAAGTTGGATCTGGCTGGCTGGATGATCAAGAATTATTTTTGGTTTAAGGTTAGAGTCTTCAATCACTGAATTCGGGTTTCGGATGACTAACTTATTACAAATTGAATTTTTCCATTTAAATTATGGAAAAATTTAATTAAAAAACTTAGGAAAATTTTAAAAATTTAAAAATTAAAAATAAAAATTTTGACGTGTTCCTCCGTTTAGGCTAACTCCTAACGAAGCCAAGAGGGGTAGTCCCTACAAAAGAGTTTCTATGGATCTTAAGTTATTAAAATGTTTCAAAATGCTGCAGATGCGGATGGGTGTTGTTTAGGAGTTATTGTGATTTAAAGGTGCTTGTTTATTATGAATTTGACACATAAATCAAAGCAATTCACGTTGCTAGCAAGAGATTAAAAGATAAGTAATGATTCCAGACTTAATTAATTATGCATTCACAGATAAAAGTTAAAACATGCCACTGACAATTGATCAATATAAAATAATTATGCAGATTAAAAAGGACTAGTGCCTTATGGAGTCAAAGTACTGAAATGCGCAAAGAATTAAATAACAAGTATAGAAGTCAAACTAGTGAATCTTATGTTGTGCAAGTGCTCTTGGTAGATTTTAAGAATTTTAAGTGCTCTTGATTAGGGTGTCAACGAAGGTTTGTCAAAAATCAGAGAGAATGTTCTAAGTTCAATCCGTTGAAAACATGACGGGCCCGCCCAGTATCCTAGGCTGGTATCGCAGAGATTGACCAGCTAGCTGAGAATCTTAGACAACGGGGGTTCCAACGCATCTACTAAGAAGTACTTTAAAAAATTTCCTACAACGCCAGTGTGTTGGTTACAGGGTTTAAATTTTATTAAGTTTTTCTTGCAAGATTACAAATCCAATGCTGTTTCTGGGTACTCCGATTTTGAGGTCGGTCAAAGCATACTTCAGCAGGGAGAAAATAAAGTTAATTAATTAGGGGGTGTGTGTTGCAAATTTTATTAAGTTAATTGATTAAAACTCTCCAACAGAGAGCGCTCTTGACCCTGTCTTATGACAGTGGTTCAAGAGACTTAACTAATCTAAAATGCCTAATGCAAGAATATGTAATTCTAAGTATGCTCTCCGATAGAGAGTGCTCTTGACTTGTGTTACTGCAAATTCAAGAGACTTAATTAATTTGTTAAAACTAAAAGAAGCACGAAGATCTAAACCACCCAAGAGTCTCTTTCAGGCTTTTTAACGCCCTAATTGGGAAAGCAAGGGGGTAAGCAAAACTCTATCAAAAAGTAAAGAAGCAATGCATTAACAAAGTAAATAATCAGAGAAACATTTCACTTCATTTTTCATGGATGATAATCTAATCAGCAATTAATCAAACAGATCTTCTTCTTCTTCTTCTTCTTTTTTTTTTTTTTTTTTTTTTTTTTTTTTTCTTTTCTGATAACTTTTAAGCAAGCAAAAATGAAACAAAGTCTAATCTAGAATGAGAACATATTGCATAAAAAGAAACTAGCAAGAATATACTAATGAAATCAAATCTATCTAAGCCTTTTAACAAATTGAAACTAATTACCCTATTCTACTTTCACCATTTATTTATCTTGCAGGTATAAAACAAATTGAAAGAAAATGAAATATGGACAATGGCGATACAGGCTTCCCCCAAATGGGTGAAGTGGGGTGTGGGAGCCTTAATCCCACTTGTTTTTTTATTAATTCTTTACAATACATTTCTTTTGATGCTTTCTTGTTTTTTTGCTATCTTTGGAAGGCTTACGGATTGAGCTGAGAAAGGGGAATGAAGAAAGGGGGATAATGAGTCTGTACTTGTCACAAAAATAAAAAATCAGCAAGCTAACAATACTAAAAAGTGATAGGAAAGACAATGCAAACAAAAAAAAAATTGGAAATTTTTTTTATACCTAGAAATGTTTTGGAGATTTTGCATGGAAAGTACAAACTTGTTCCTAGATCTAATGAATAATACTTATCTAACAAAGCCTAAAGAAGACAGATCTAAATATAAGCAATGAAAGAGTGGATCTACTTCTTAAGCAATGCAAAACAAGAAAAAAGGAAAGGGAAAGAAGAAGGGGTTCTTGTGGATGGAACACAAGAGCAGAAGAGAAGTTTCCATCTTTCTTTTGTAAGAGAAGAATACGATCTGTGTAGGTCCTGCAATCACAAAGTGTTAAAACAAAGGGGTTGCTTGAAGTTTGAGCTAGATGTAGCTGAACTTACACTCTTCTTCAATCTGTGAAACCTAATAACACCAAAACTCAAACACAAAGTGAGATCAAATCATATGAAAGTATGCTAAGAGAATTAAATCAGGATCAACACTACGTATTACTAACTACTTATGTTCATCAAGATTCTAATTTACTTCGCATAAATAATCAACTTGGAACTTCAAATGATTACCCTAAAATGCCAAGAGTGGCCCTCTTGAGCTTTAACAAAACAAAATTGATCTCATTCAAAGTATTTAAAAGAAAAGGGTTATAAGCAATGTCACCTCAACCATGAAATGTATACCACATGCAAGAGCTCATAGACCTCCGAAGTTGAAATTCTTATTAAAAATTCAAAGCAAATCCTGATACAATTTCTACAGAGTAACTCTGCCACGAAAGTTCTCCCTTGATAGAGCTGAAAGAGCCTCTATTTATATAAAGAGAGAAGGCTAAAACCCTAAAACCAAACTAAGAGTAACACCAGAGTAATTGAATGAGCTAAGCATGATGATTTGGAGTTGAACTGAGCTGCAACTGAGTTGTAACGAATGCTGGAGTAATGGGGGAGGGGGGGGTGTGAAGTGGCTCATTCTTTATCGTAATGATCACTCAACCAATAGATAACCCACACTTCAACCAAAAACAAATTTGACCAAAGAGGGCAAATTTCTGATTGATAGTTCAACTGCTACACTCCGATACTTGATCTGAAACTGACCGATATAGATTGGAATCATCATAAATGTTCCGTGCCATGTAATTTAGCCTTTTATTTCGCTGAATTCGGATTAATTTTGAGAGATTTGGATTTTCGCCAAAATAATCATTTTTATTAATTAATCAATTTTTTCCCCAAAAATGAATTTTTTGAGAAAATATGCGTTATGTGACCGAATGATGATCTAAAAGTTGAATCTGGCTGGCTGGATGATCAAGAGTTATTTTTGGCTTAAGGTTAGAGTCTTCAATCACTGAATTCGGGTTTCGGATGACTAACTTATTACAAATTGAATTTTTCCATTTAAATTATGGAAAAATTTAATTAAAAAAACTTAGGAAAAATTAAAAAATTAAAAAATTAAAATAAAATTTTTGACACGTTCCTCTGTTTAGGCTAACTCTTAACGAAGCCAAGGGGGTAGTCCCTACAAAAGAGTTTCTATGGCTCTTAAGTTATTAAAGTGTTTTAAAATGTTGCAGATGTAGATGGGTGTTGTTTAGGAGTTATTGTGATTTAAAGGTGCTTGTTTATTATGAGTTTAACACATAAATCAAAGCAATCCACATTGCTAGCAAGAAATTAAAAGATAAGTAATGATTCCAGATTTAATTAATTATGCATTCACAGATAGAAGTTAAAACATGCCACAGACAATTAATCAATATAAAATAATTATGCAGATTAAAAAGGACCAGTGCATTATGGAGTCAAAGTACTGAAATGCGCAAAGAATTAGATAACGAGTCTAGAAGTCAAACTAGTGAATCTTATGTTTTGCGAGTGCTCTTGGTATATTTTAAGAATCTTAATTGCTCTTGATTAGGGTGTCAACGAAGGCTTGTCAAAAAGCCAGGAGAATGTTCCAAGTTCAATCTGTTGAAGACATGACGAGCCCGCCCAGTATTTCAGGCTGGTACTGCAAAGATTGACCAGTTAGCTGAGAAGCTTTGACATCGGGGGTTTTGGTGCCTCTACTAAGAAGTACTTTCGAAAATTCCCTACAACGCCGGTGCGTTGGTTACAGAGTTTAAATTTTATTAAGTTTTTCTTGCAAGATTATAAATCCAGTGCCGTTTCTAAGTACTCCGATTTTGAGGTCGGTCAGAGCATACTCTGGAAAGAAGAAAAAAAAGTTAATTAATTAGAGGGTGTGCGTTGCAAATTGTATTAAGTTAATTGATTAAAAATATCCGACAGAGAGCACTCTTGACCCCGTCTTTTGAAAATGGTTCAAGAGACTTAGCTAATCTAAAATGCCTAATGCAAGGATGCACAATTCTAAGTATGCTCTCCAATAGAGAGTGCTCTTGACTTGTGTTACTACAAGTTCAAGAGACTTAATTAATTTGTTAAAACTAAAAGAAGCACAAAGATCTAAACCACTCAAGAGTCTCTTTCAGACCTTTTAGGCCCTTAATTGAGAAAGTAAGGGGGCAAGCAAAACTCTATCAAAAAGTAAAGAAGCAATGCACTAACCAAATAAATAATCAGAGAGACATTTCACTTCATTTTTCATGGATGATAATCTAATCAACAATTAATCAAACATTTATTATTATTATTATTATTATTTTTTTTATAACTTTTAAGCAAACAAAAATGAAACCAAACCTAATCTAGCATGAGAACAGATTGCATAAGAGGAAACTAGCAAGAATATACTAATGAAATCAAATCTAACTAAGCCTTTTAACAATTTGAAACTAATTACCTTATTCTACTTTCACCATTTATTTATCTTGCAAGTATAAAGCAAATTGAAAGAAAATGAAATATGGACAATGGTGATACAGGTGTGGTGTGGGAGCCTTAATCCCACTTGCTCTTTTATTAATTCTTTACAATGCATTTCTTTTGATGCTTTCTTGTTTTTTTGCTATCTTTGGAAGGCTTCCGAATTGAGCTGAGAAAGATGAATGAAAAAATGAGGATAATGAGTCTTTTTTAAGCCTTGAATCTTCAATTTTTCGCCAGCACTTTCGATGTAATTGTCACAAAAATAAAAAATCAGCAAGCTAACAATACTAAAAAGTGATAGAAAAGACAATGCAAACAAACAAAAAAATGGAAATTTTTTTTGTACTTTGAAAATTTTTGGACATTTTCCATGGAAAGTACAAACTTCGTCCTAGATCTAATGAATAATACTAGATCTAGCAAAGCCTAAAGAAGACAGATATAAATATAAGCAATGAAAGAGTGGATCTACTTCTTAAGCAATGCAAAACAAGAAAAAGGAAAGGGTAAAGAAGAAGGGGTTCTTGTGGATGGAACACAAGAGCGGAAGAGAAGTTTTCAGTTTTTTTTTGTAAGAGAAGAATACGATCTGTGTAGGTCCTGCAATCACAAAGTGTTAAAACAAAGAGGTTGCTTGAAGCTTGGGTTAGATGTAGCTGAACTCACACCCTTCTTCAACCTGTGAAACCTAATAACACCAAAACTCAAACACAAAGTGAGATCAAATCATATGAAAGTATGCTAAGAGAATTAAATCAGGATCAACACTACGTATTACTGACTACTCATGTTCATCAATATTCTAATTTACTTTGCATAAATAATCAACTTGGAACTACAAATTATTACCCTACCGTGCCAACAGTGGCCCTCTTGAGCTTTAACAAAACAAAATTGATCTCATTCAAAGTATTTAAAAGCAAAGTGTTAAAAGCAATGTCGCCTCAACCATGAAATGTATACCATATGCAAGAGCTCATAGACCTCCAAAGTCAAAATTTTTATTAAAAATTCAAAGCAAAGCCTGATACAATTTCTACAGAGTAACTCTACCACAAAAGTTCCATCCTGATAGAGCTGAAAGAGCCTCTATTTATACAAATATAGAAGGATAAAAATCTAAAACCAAACTAAGAGTAACACCGGAGTAATTGAATGAGCTCGGCATGATGATTTGGAGTTGAACTGAGCTGCAACTGAGTTGTAACTGAGTGCTGGAGTAATGAGAGGGGGTGAGGTGGCTCATCCTCCCTCGTAATGATCACCCAACCAATAGATAACCCACACTTCAACCAAAAATGGATTTGACTAAAGAGGGCAAATTTCTGATTGATAGTTCAACTGCCACACTCCGATACTTGATCTGAATCTCATCGATATTGATTGGAATCATCATAAATGCTCCGTGCCATGTCATTTAGCCTTTTATTTCGCTGAATTCGGATTAATTTGGAGAGATTTGGATTTTCTCCAAAATAATCATTTTTATTAATTAATCAATTTTTCCCCCCAAAATGACTTTTTTGAGAAAATATGCGTTATGTGGCCGAATGATGATCTGAAAGTCGGATCTGGCTGGCTGGCTGATCAAGAATGATTTTTGGCTTAAGGTTAGAGCCTTCAATCACTTAATTTGGGTCCAGATGATTAACTTATTACAAATTGAATTTTTCCATTTAAATTATGGAAAAAATTAATTAAAAAACTTAGGAAAAATAAAAAAATAAAAAATAAAAATTTTGACGCGTCTGGTAAAAAAGTTTTGGAAAAACTTCTGAGGGTCCTAGTGACTTAGGACATGACCATGCTCTATTCTAATAATGCCTAGTAGGTTTATATATACTCAATTGGGCTCTAATAACCCCCCAAGGCCCATAATTTAAAATCGAGCATTCCAGCTTTTGAGGAAGCGGGAGAAAACCTCGTCAATTATACAGTGGCTATAGGCAAAGCATAATTGTCAAGGGAAAAAAACTCTCTAGAATACCTTAGTTGAAATTTTACGTCTTAGGAGACTGAACCACTCAAAACACCCTACTAGCAGATTTTATTACAAACCCCACAGGGCCATAGTCAAAATTATTCAAACAAAAAACTGACTAGCCAAAACTGGTTAGACACAAAGGCGAATCATCTGATACACTAGAATCAAACATTTTTCATGTTTGTCAACCGACGGCTCCTCAGCTAATCCAACTATGGTACAAATAAGTGAATAACAACTTCAACCCAATATCCATCTGTCATTGACTTACCTTGCAACATCTTCTTCATCATGTTTGCAACTCCACTACCTTGCCTCTTACCATCACCTCTCCTCGTCAAAATTCATTTTGTACAAAATCAGCAAACATATCAATCTGATTGATGCTATAAAACTGGAGGATACTATCTTCCTGACCACATCCTCCTTCACCTTTTCCTTAAACTTCACAAAAGCTTTTAGTGTATCTACCTCATGTTTAAGAAAGAAGACCCATGATTTTTGCAAAAAATGATCAACAAAAAACATAAAATACCTTGCACCCAATAATAATGATGTTCTTGTTGGACCAAACACTTCGACGTATACATGATCCAATTCTCTGGCTATTGCCATGTTAGTAGCTTCTTTGCAATGCATCCCGCTGAGCATGTTATACACCTTTCTTTCATCTTCTCAATACTAGGTAGGTCATCAACCATCCCCAACATTCTTAGAATTGCAAGATGTGGAAAATACAAATGATTGTATCTTCAATACAAAAGTGTATTGGCATTGGACTTTGCTATTTAACCAATCTTACACACACAAGCATGGATAGGAATAGACATAGGAATGAGAAAGAATGAATTGAATCTCTTCTTCATGCGTGGGATTAATACATCGATGACTCATAGATTTGATTATGACCACTTAGCATAAGAGCTGGCACGACAGATTATGTTAAAGTTTTATGGTTATGATAGTTTTTAACATAAGAAATAAACTTCAATGCATCAACAGAAATATAAAACAAGATTTAGAATAGTACCGCTTCAATCAATTTAAAATACAATAAAATCACACATAATTTTCATCTCTTTCAACTTTAACACTCCATTGGTCATTGCGTTAAAGTTGGTCCTCGAGATTCATCAAATGCCATGTACAATAACAAAATGATAAAATAATGTACATGAGATATCAACAGTAAAGAATCATAACCATTATTTTGAATCAGCCTTATACTCAGATACTTTAGGTTTGATCTTGTCACCGAAGGTGGCAAGTCAATTGGGTATACAAATGATGTACCTTGTGTTGAAATATTATAACTTCAAAATATATTCTAAATGTATTTTACTGATGTAACCTAAGGGAGATATTATTATTCCTCCATCGGGATGTTAGTATTGTAATTGGTCATCATAGAGTCATGAGGTAAATCCTTTATTGTAAGTCAAGTCATTAGTACCGTAATGAATAATATAAAAATATTGTTTTGAGTCTTCCTAGGTGAAGTTGGCCCAGTCAGTTAAGTGGGGCCGACTTGTCTAGGGTAAAAGTTAATTAACATAATGTGTATAAATAGAGGAGTTGTGTTCCTCATTATAACACAGGCCCACTCACTTGTGTAGCACATAGGAGAGAGAGAGAAAGACATAACAACAAGGAGGAGAATACTTGTTTTTTGGCGTTATATCTTATACATTTTATACATCTTATACAGATGAAGTTTTGCTGGGTTTTCTTCCCCTTGAGGGTCTCCCATGATAAATACTATGTCTATCTTGTGATTGTGTTTCTTTCAGTGATTATGCATATGCTACTGTTGTGAATTTGGATTGAACACTAATGATATCTAGTCTAACATATGAAATCTTAACATGGAATCAGAGCTAGCATGAATAGAACAACTTTCACAAGGTGAAACTCTCTCTCCTCCCTCTCTAGAAGAAATTAGGGTTTCTGCAAAGTTTAGAATTTGGAAGATCTGCTTGCATTGAAAGTTTCGCCTCCCTACAGTGCATCTATTGAGCCTAGGATCAACGTTTTTGGGTGGTTGAATCTCTGGGAAAGCCAAACCCTATTTTGGTCCTGAACTAGAAAAATGTAGGAAGCTAGAACTAGAAATTCTACAGAAGTTGCAACCTCGCAAGCAATTTTTGAAGGGTGAAGATTTGGGATCTTTCGAAACCAAGTGGACCAACCAACTCACCTCAGTCAAGTGCATATCCTGGTAAGCTCAGCTTTTCATTTTGAGAAATTTCAATTTTTAGTGACCTCCTAGGTAGGATGACTGCAAGCACTAAGCTTGAGGATAAACTGGAAGCCATAGAAAAATTCCTAGCATGGAAGTATATGATTGGTCTCATTCTTTGAGAGAATGGTCTTGAGAAGTACATCAAGGATGAAGTTGCATAACCTAAAGAAGATGAAGCTAATGAGAAGTATGAACAAGACCTAATCAAGGAAATGAGGATCATTGTTGATTCTATCAAAGATCACTTGATCCCTAAGTGTCATCTAAGAAAACACAAAAGCAAATGTATGATGCACTTTCCATAATGTATGAGGAAAGGAACCTCAACATAAAGATGAATTTGAGAGCTCAATTGAAGGGCACCAAGATGATCAAAGGAGAATCAATTCAAGATTACTTCACAGGGTATCCCAGTTCAGAGAGCAACTAAGTGCCATTGGAGATACCCTTGATGAGGATGAACTAGTTATGTCTGCTCTCAATGGTCTCACTAAACCTTGCAACTCATTCATACAGAATCTGTGTGCCAGAAAAGAAAGTATGAAGTTTGACATAGTATGGGAAGATTGCATTCAAGAAGAAGCTAGAGTAGCTAACAGAGAAGCTCTACTCAGAGAAGATGATCAAGCTCTAACCATCCATACTAAAGGAAGAAAAGAATCAAACTTCAAGAAAGGTAACCATAAACCTTCAAAGAATAAGTTTCAAAAGAAAAAAAAGGATTACTCAAAGTATCAATGCTACAACTGTCATAAGATATGACACCTTGCCAGAGAGTGTCCATCACCAAATAAGAACAACAACAACAAGAGACACCATGCTCATCTAGTTGAAGATGAGGATGAGGAAGAAAGACCTCGAAAGAGACTAACAAAAGAAGAAGATGTAGATGAATATGTATTATTTTCTGCACTCTCTGGGTCTGTAACACCTGGAGAAGATACATGGATTATTGATAGTGGTGCTTCAAAGCACATGACAGGAAATAAACAAACTCTATCAAGGCTTGGATATTAGAACTATCCTCAGAAGGTATCATTGGGAGATGATGATCAATATCCCATCAAAGGTATTGGTGAATCAAGCTACAAGCTTGACTTTGGGACTTCCATTAAGATGAAATAAGTACTATATGTACCAGGTTTGAAAAAGAATCTAATTTTCATCTTAGCTCTAGATAAGAAATGATATATAGTTACTTTTATACATGGACAAGTACTTATGTGGTCCAAAGGGAAGACACTTGAATATGTTGTGGTCATTGGTGAAGAAGAAGGAGGAATGTACAAACTCAAAGGACATCCAGAGACAACCTTTGTCCATGAGACTACCAGCTCAAGTGAACTGTGGCATAGGAGACTTGCTCACATCAACTACAAAGCACTACCCTATGTGAGCAAGGTGGTAACAGGGTTACCAGATCTGAAGATTGATCATGCGGGAACTTGCAAAGTATGTGTAAGAGGGAAGAACATCAAGAATCCTTTTCCGATAAGTGAAACAAAGACTAAATATAAATTATAACTAATTCATTCTGATGTATGTGGTTCTATTGCCTCGATATCATTAAGTGGATATGAATATTATGTCACATTTATTGATGACTATTCAAGAAAGACATGGATATACTTCTTGAAGAACAAGAGTGAAGTGTTCGAGAAATTCAAGGAATTCAAAGCCTTGATAGAGAACCATTCAGAAAAGAGAATCAAGACACTGAGATCAGATAATGGTGGAGAATACACTTCAAAGGAATTTGAAGCATTTTGTAAAGAGGCAGGAATCAAGAGATAACTAACCACTCCTTATAATCCCCAACAGAAAGGTGTTGCAAAAAGAAAGAATAGAACCATTATGGAAGCAGTAAAGACCATGATTCATGACCAAGACCTACCCATGCACCTGTGGGCTAAAGCAGCAAGGACATCTGTGTATGTGTAGAATAGATTATCTCACAGTGCTCTTGGATTCAATATTCCTGAAGAAATGTATACAGGAAAAAAAACCTGAAATGAGCCATCTCAAGATATTTGGTTGTCCAGTATATGTGCATATTCCAAAAGAGAAGAGAACCAAGTTGGATCATTTTGGAGAAGGGAATATTTGTTGGATATTGTGAAGTCTCCAAAGCCTTCAGAATATATATTTTAGAATTTCATCATATCGAGATTAGTAGGGATGTAACATTTGATGAAGAGATAGTTCTCAAGAAATCTAAAAGGTGTCAGCTTGAAGAAGTACATGAAGAGGATGTGCCTCCCATAATGGTAAACGCTGAACTCTCTCCTGAAATAGTAGCATATGAAGATCATGATATGCTAGAGCCTTAGGAACCCCCTACTGTGGATATCTCTCGAAAGAGAAAACCTGCTTGGGTAAGAGAAATAATACAAGAAACAGAGAAGTATAGAGCTCCAGAAGGCTCCACAAGAACAAGCAAAAGATAAAATCCATACTCCAGTTATGTAGCTTTGATGTGTGACCTTGTAGATCAAGAATCCACTAGCTACGAGGAATTTTTCCAGAAGAAAGAGTGGGTTGAAGCAATGAAAAAAGAATACTAGTGAATAATGAATAATGATGTTTGGGATATAATACCCAAACCAAAAAACAAGAGTGTGGTATCTTCGAAATGGATCTACAAGATAAAACATGTTGCTGATGGAAGTATTGAAAATTACAAGGCAAGATTTGTGGCTAGAGGATTCTCTCAGAAAGAGCGGATTGATTATGCAGATACTTTTTCTCCAGTAGCAAGGTACACTTCCATTAGAACCATCATGGCACTTGCTTCCATAATGAAGTGGAATCTACACCGAATGGATGTAAAGACAACCTTCTTGAATGGTGTGATTGAAGAAGAGGTTTGCATCAAACAATCACAAGGATTTGAAGTCGAAGACAGAGTGACTCATGTATGTAAGTTGAAAAATGATTTGTATGAACTGAAGCAAGCTCCTAGAGCTTGATATGGTACAATAGATAGCTTCTTGACAAGCTTGGGCTTTCCCAAAAGTAAGTTGATCCTAACCTTCACATGAAGATTATGGATGATGAACTTGTCATACTATTATTGTATGTGGATGATCTATTTCTGACAGGAAATGAGAAATAGATCATAGATCGCAAGAATAAGCTAGCTGAAGAATTCAAGATGAAAGATCTTGTATTGATGCATTATTTCATCGATTTGGAAGTATGATAGATCTCAGAAGGAATCTTTTTGAATCAGGGAAAGTATGCAGTAGAAATATTGAAAAGATTTGATATGTTGGATTGTAAAGCCATGGCCACACCCATGGACACCAACCTGAAGTTGTTACCTGATGAGTCATCAAAGTTAGTGGATATGACTCGGTACATAAATATTATTGGGTCATTGATGTATCTAATGAATACAAGGCCATATATATGCTTTGTTGTGAACACCTTAAGTCAGTATCTAGTTAAACATATACGGGTTCACTTGATAGTTGCAAAGCATGTGATGAGGTACCGAAAAGGTGCGATAGACTTGGAACTTTACTATGGTATAGATCATGAATACAAATTATATGGATATATGGATTCATATTGGGCAGGAAGTGCCACATACAAAAAGAACACCTCAGGTGGATGTTCTTGTCTAGGATCCGCCATGATCTCATGGTTTAGTAAGAAACAATCCAGTGTTTCTCTAAGCACAACTGAAACAGAGTACATAGCAGCTTGTTGCGCTAGTTGTGAAGTGATATGGATTTGGAAACTGATGTCAGGACTATTTGACATGGAGTTGGACACCACAATTATTCTTTGTGACAACTAGAATTGCATAAAGATGACAGAGAATCCGGTGTTCCATGATAAATCAAAGCACATAGAAATCCGATACTTTTATATAAGGGATATGGTACAAAAGGTAGCTATAAAAATCCAGTATGTGAGTATCGATGAGCAAGTTGTTGATGTGCTAACCAAGCCTCTATCTCGAGTAAAGTTTGAATATTTATGTGACAAGTTTGGTGCAGTTCGAAAAGACTTTCCTCACAAGGAGAAACAATAATGATATTACAAATGATGAAGATATGGACTCTCTTCGAAAAACGAGGAACAAGTCAAAGATATGGACTCCCCTCCAAAAGGAAGAACAAGTCGAAGATATGAACCCTCGTTGAACAAAGGGGGAGCAGGTTGATAATATTGATCCTCCCAGGAAAGGGGGAGTGATGATAAGACTGAAATCGATGATGGGATGACAATGATGCTCTAGTATGAAAGAGGCCAAGTGCACCTGAAAATGCTAACAAGGTTCGACATTCACTTGTGGATGACATTGTGGTCTAACAGGAAATAACAATCTGTTCCTGAGAGTGGTCCTTACTAAGGATGACCTTGCAGACTTTACTCTCGCATGGAGAGTACCCACATTTATTTGTGGATATTGTAGAATAACACTCGCTTAGGAGTGGTCCTAGATTTGGAGATGAGGATGTTCTACGATGAGTCCTTACAGCAGACAGGGCCGACATTTACATGCGGTCGAGATCCGCTTTGCAGACATTACTCTCGCATGGAGAGTATGCCTACATTTATATGTAGATGCCATAGAATAGTAATCGCTTGGGAGTGTTCCTAGCCTTAGTAGCAAGGATTATCTATGATGATTCCTCACGGACGTCATAGTATAACACTCACATGGAGTGGTCCTAGCTCTAATAGGATGAAGATGTCCTACGATGAGGGATGACACCTAGGTGCGGTCGAGATTTGCAGCTACAAACAACAATATTGTATGGAGAGTAAGTTTACATGTATATGTAGATGCCATAGTATAACACTCACTCAGAAGTGGTCCTAGATTTGAAGCTGAGGATGAACTACGATGAGTCCTTATGGACGACAGGCCCTGCATCTAGGGGTGGTCGAGATCTGCATTCAGTTGTAGACGATTCAGCTTGTTGATTCTATGGACCCTCCTCATTAAGAGGGAGTAGGCTGATGAAGGATTTCATCATCCTTGGACCTATGTCCTAAAGTGATAGGGATTGATCATCCCGCAAAGAGATCATGTGTACTATAGGTAGTGCGGCTACAAATGATCGATAAGATCAAAGTGTTGATGCAAAGGATCAAGAAGATTGAAGTGTTGCTGCAAAGGATCGAGACGATCGAAGTGATTCTACAAAGGATCAAGAAAATCGAAGTACTGCTATAAATGATCAAGAAGATCGAAGTGCTGCTACGAAGGATCGAAAGGTCGAAGTGTTGATGCAAAAGTATCAAGTGATCGTGTGATGCATAAGATCAAGACATTGAAGAGTAATTGTTCCAGTTACTGATTGTGAAAAATTCCTATGACGTATAAATGCATTACCTTGATATTGTTGAAGATACTCTCTCTTGTTTCTCCTATAGTCTGTGATGATGTTGTCAGTAGAATAACCTTCTTGTTAAGGGGGAGTGTTGAAATATTGTAACTACAAAGGATATTCTAAATGTATTTTCTTGATGTAACCCAAGGGAGATGTTATGGTTCCTCTGTCGGGATGTTACTATTGTAATTGGTCATCATAGAGTCATGAGGTAAAGCCTCCATTGTAAGTCGGGTCATTAGTACCCTAATGAATAATGTAAAATATTGTTTTGAGTATTCTTAGGTGAAGTCGGCCCAGTCAGTTAAGTGGGGTCGACTTGTTTAGGTAAAATTCAGTTGACATAATGTGTATAAATAGAGGATTTTTGTTCCTCATTATAACATAGACTCACTTACTTGTGTAGCGCATAGGAGAGAGAGAGAGAGAGAGAGAGAGAGAGAGAACAACAAGGAGGAGAATACATGTTTTTGAGGTTAAACATCATATAGAGGAAGTTTTGTTGGGTTTTCTTCCCCTTAAGGGTTTCCCAGGATAAATACTGTGTCTATGTTGTGATTGTGTTTCTTTCAGTGATTTTGTATATGCTACTATTGTGAATTTGGATTGAACACTAATGATATATAGTTTAACATATGAAATATTAACACCTTGAGAGAGAAAGGGTTAAGGCAGAAGGAAACAAACCTCAGATTCTGAGTCAACATGAAGAGAAACTTCAATCAAATACTCATACTTTATCAACACAGTCATACCCAGTATAATCATGTTGACAAAGGACACACAGTGATGCTAGGTAAGAATATTGTCACATTGTGCAAAGACACACAGTCATACTTTCTCACAGTCATGCTCAGTACACATTCAAAATTAGCAGAGACTCACAGTCATGTTGAGAAAAAAGGACACAGTCTTGCTGACAAGAGACACACAATCACATGGGATAAGTGACACAAAACCACTCTAATGTGGGATAATTAGACATGCTGAGAGGATAACATAGTCACACTGAAGGAAAGAGAAAGTAGTCATGCTGAAGCAAGGTAAAATAGTATTGCTGAGCAGTGACACCAATAATCACGGTGAACTGGGACACAGTCACACTGAACTGGGACACAGTCACGCTAACATGTGATCACAGTCATGTGGAGCAGTCGCGCTGAGAGAAGGGTTACATTCACGTGAACAAGGACGCACACAATCACCTGGAGCAGTGACACAAACACGCTTAACAAGGTTACACTGAAATAAAGACAAAGTCACGCGAGAGATGGGTGAATGCAACCACGCAAGCCATATGAAAGATCCAGTCACACCAACAGGAGAAACATTCCTAGACACACGGGTGTAGAGTGAGACATGATCCAACTAGGGTAGAGATCACAGTCTAAACACACAATCATGCTGAGAGTAACAACAGAGAAAAATACACAAAGCAGCAGTCGTTGACATGCAGAGGTAGAGAGAATGGTCACACTAGCTTAGGGAGATCACGTTGGGAGATCAGGTAGAGAGTAGTCACGCGAAGCACGTGGAGAGAAGTCATGCAGAGCACGCAGAGATCAGTCATGTTGGAGGAGTCAAACAAGGATCGAATCCGAATACCTCATTAAATCAATACCTTATAATTTATAAGTTTGTCAAACCTTAAGTTAGGGAACTAAAGGTACAAAAATAAAATTGTAAAGCAAGTGGTTCAATAAAACTATAAATGGTCCAAATGTCATAAAAAAAACCATAAGGTAAAATGGTCCAAAGGTTTTATTAACAAATCCATAAAGTATATGGTCCAAAGGTATTATTAATAAAACCATAAAGTAAATATGACTTAGGATAAAACCATAAGGTAAGAGTCATCAATAACAAAGGTACACAGACAATAAGAGTGCTAGGACCAAGTAAGATAAATGACCACGAGTTAACCAAGGGGGTCACAATAAAACAACCCACAAACCCACAAGACTAAGGTGAACCATAAGGGTGGACAAACATTTACCTATAGGATCAACAAGACCAAGGACTTTAATCGTTTCTCTCTCTCAAGGTACATTGTTTCATATATTTTATCATCATTGTATAAGGAGAAGATCCAAACTGGATGGTACAATCATTTGGTTCTCAATATTTCTCCTAATGGTTAGGTTCTAGCGACATCATTAAGGGGTGGTCAGTCCCTTGAGAAACAACGTAGCAATAACCGATTAGGAGAGAGGACATAATCTTGGTTAACTTGACCAAGATTCACCTGGTTAATTGACTAGGGGTGCTCCTACAGGAAGTATCTATCTCAATCTACAGAATCTGTTTGGACCTCATGTCTGAGAAATTGTCTGGTCCCAAACTAGGATACCCTAGAGACATATAGGGGCCCTAGCCACATGTTAGGGACTTTTATATGGAATCAACCTACTTGGTCCCAGACCAAGAACCCCAAGAGACTATTGGGGGGCCTAGGGTACCTTCTAGGGTCTTGCTCTGCCCTAGTTAACTGACTAGGGTACCATCCTCCCTGAGAATGGGTCTCGCAGCTGCAAACATCTTGGTAATTTACCAAGTCCCTCCATTCTTAAAGAATGGATCTCATCCTGAGGCTGAGCTTCAGTCCCAGACTGAATTAAGTTGATCAACTCCCGGTATTTGACCAGGCACCTCCATTCTCTTGTAGAATGGCTCTCGATGCTAGTGTTTTTTTAACACTCCGTCTCAACAAGAGAGACATTCTTAACAACACTAACCTTGTCTTGGAAGTACTTAGACTTTGACAGAGGCTTAATCAACACATCAGTAAATTGTCTACTTGATAGAACATATTGCACCATGTCCCAGACATGGGGATACTTTCTCTTGATGTGTTCCTACCTGTCATTGGGCACAATATTTTTTTTCTGAGAGCTCCAAACAACTCTAACTATCAGCAATAAGCTTGATATTTTATAGACCCCCTTGGAAGTTATAACTGACTTCCCTTGAAAGTTGAGAACCATTTTTTGCATGTCATTTAACATATTCCAAACCTGATGTTTGGCTACCTCCTTCATAGATGGATGTTTCTAAAACAATGACATGGCTTATGTCAAACCTTTCAATAGGTTTCTCAAAGAGATCAACTGAATACACCTTGACATCCTCCCTTTACTCATCTAAGAAATATGACTCATGGACTAGCCTTACTTCCATGTCTATATCAATAGGGAGGACTCTCTGAAAATTTTCACCAATAGAGATCATGACTTTTATTTGCAATCCCATCCCATTGGGGATTGAGGAGTACATTTTCCTTTCTCTTAATCTCTGAACTTACCAGTTGTTTCATTCTACTAATAACAAAATCCTAGTAGCTTTTATGGGAGGATGAACATCTAACATAACTGATCTTGCATCTTCTTGTTGAATGGAGTTGTCATTGATGTCAAAAGGAGTTCAGTAATGACAAAGGAGTAAGCAATGACACGATGGCAGGGAAAGCGATGGCATATGCAATGAGGATGGAAAGACACATGAGGGGATCCAACGAGGGGATTAGGTCCGATCGAGCTTGATTGATTGGTTGATCTTCTGATCAATCGATGCAGAGTCATGGAGTTGCAATCAACTTATTTAGCAGAGGTTGGACAACTCAGATTGTATTAAGGGAATAGATCGACGACAGGAAAAGAATAACATTCTAGAGCACCAAAGTGAAGTTCTGTATTTGATAACTGATCAACGAACAAGGAGGATTCCACAAAGCGATCGACGGTTCATAGGATTTGCATAAGACAAACTGCAGAAGCAATTTCGAGAAAAGTCAAAACGTAGACCCACAATTCGCAATCCACAGTGCAGAAGGAATCTGCAATCCACAAAGTGCGAAAGAATTCTTGCCAAAGACGAATTGTGGAAGCTATTTCGAGAGAAGTCGAAATGCACTCTTGCAATATGCAATTGCGGAAGGAACGAGTTCCCACAAAATGCGGAAAGGTAAAATGCGGAAAGGTAAAATGTGGAAAGGTCTATTGCAGAAAGGAAACTACGGAAGGTTGCGACTATTAAATTTAAACAGAGTTAAAAATGACAAACAAAGATGTAATTTCGAATTAGTTTTTTTGTGAAGAGTCACGATGAAGATACGTGACTGTTAGATGAAGAGATACGTTTGAGAGTATTTAAACAATGCTTTAAACTTTCAAATAAGTAACTTTGTACATTCAATTGGAAGATCCATTGGTGTAGAGCAGTCATAGATCAAATTAACATACAAGGGCGATAGGGTGGTGCTAGGGCAGGCTATATTCCTACAAGGGGGTCGTAGCCTCCTTCCAGTGGTGGCTGGTAAATAGGGGCCGAATCATCCTTTCAACAGCAACTGATAAAACAGGGGTCCATAGCCTCCTTCCAGTAGTTTCTAGTAAGTAGGGTGTAGTACCATCCTTATCTGTAGTAGCAGGCAAAAACTATTTGTAAATATAATTTTGTAGTAATAGGAAGTATTGGTGGTGTACCTCATTGGGATTCCACGTTAAATTTGGGTTCTTTGTGTTTTTTTTAATCTTATGTGTTAACAAATAAATTAAAAGTGGTTTTGAATGTTAAAATCTATCAATACTGATTCACCCCCCCCTCCCTCTCAGTATTGTCCAATATTCCAACAATTGGTATCAGAGCGGGCTCTTTCACTACAACTTTATCACTGGAAGGAAGATCCTATTAAAAACCATTATGGATCAACAAGAAGGGTTAGTCACTAATAGACTTCAATTATTTATAGGAGATAATTATGTATACTGGAGTGTAAGAATTAATTGTCATCTAATGTCTCTTGGATACAAAGTCTGGAGGTCTGTTGAAAAAGAATATGAAATACCAGACGACCTACCTATAGACAAAAGTGAACTAGGCCAATATGAGGCCAATTCAAAAACCCTTAATGCAATTTTGAGCGGGTTAACAAATTCACTACTTGTAAAAGTCATGCAATGCAAGACATCCAAACATGCCTGGGAAAAACTAAAATGTGTCTATGAAGGAGCGCCCAAAGTCAAAGAATCCAAACTTCAAACATTCAAAAGACAGTTTGAAAGCCTAAAAACGAAAGAGGAAGAAAACATTGCAGAATATCTTCTAAGAGTAGATGAAATTCATAATGCTATTAGAGGTATTGGAGGAGAAATAAAGGAGAAAGAGGTGGTCGACAAAGTACTAAGAACCCTGCCAATGAAGTATGACTCAAAGGTGTCCACTCTAAAAGAACGTGATGATAATAAACTCATGACAATAGATGAACTACATGGGATCTTCATTGCTTATGAGATGAGAACATGACAAAATGGATCATCAAATAAAGAAGAAACATTTAAAGCCTTATCCAAGAACCAATATGAGAACCTAGATGATGAAGAAGCTCTTTTCATCAAGAAACTTGAGAAAGGTACTGGCAGGTACAAAGGAAAGCTACACTTGAAATGTTTTAACTGTGGAAGGATTGGAAATTTTTCCAATAAGTGTCCTTACCTAGAACAAGAGGACAGTGATGATGAAGAACCATGTTGTCATAAGAAAGATCAAAAGAGTAAGACCATGTACGAGAAAATTTTTAAGAAAAATAAGAAAAATTTATATTCCAAGGAAGACAATGAAGATGAAGGGATACGTGAAGATGTTGAAGCCCTATTCCTGCGATTAGAGAGCGAAATATCTGAAGAAGAAATAGAAGGTTTGGTAGATATTGAATCAGAAGTTGTAAGTGCTCTTGAAGAATTAAGGAAGCATAAGAGGATGTACAAAAAATCAAAAAATCATATGAAAGAATCTGAAGAGAAAAACAATTATGCATAAAGAATTATTGTTGACTTAAAAAATAAGTTTCTAGTAGCCAAAAAGGCTAAAAAAAATCTAGAACAACTGCTCAAAAAGAGAATACAAGAATACGAAAGGCTTGAAGAAGAGGTTATGCACCTTAGAAAGAAGCTGGATGAAGAATATATCAAATCAAAGTTTGAGAACAACTCAAAGACTTTATATGAAATCTTAGGTGTCGAAATACCATCAAGCGATAAATCTGGATTAGGATTTGACAAAGAAAAGAAGCCAGGATATTCCTCTTTTACAAACCAAGATGGAAATAAAAGAAGCTATGTTGTTGCACTCAAGAGCCCAATTAAAAGGGATGAAAGTAAGAAATCTACTCCTCACTTACAAAGAACAGATATGATTCCTAGAAGACCAATGACAAGTAGACATCATCAACTAATTTTGGGAAATTATTATACCTATAACAATTTTGGACATATAGCTAGAAATTGTAAACTAATGGTTTGTTATAGGCCAAAATGACACATCTGTTCCTGTGACCACTTTCCCATGATTTCGTCGCATCTCAACACTTCCAAGACGACACTTCATGAAAGTCACTTAAAAAACACCTATATTGGAGGACCCATATCTAGATTTCTGTAACTCCGTTTGACCTCTTTTCTATGCCGTTAGAAAGGTATCTAAGTCAGCTAAAAATTTATAGAAGAAACCAAAGTCTGATAATTCCCAGAAGTACCCTTAAAATGAGAAGCTTTGACCTATACGTGACTTGTCATACATGGTCCCCACGTATTGTACGCGACTTGTTCTATATGGTACCCGCGTATACCTTTGTATGCACGACTATTGTCATTGCAACTCGCGTATCCATTTGCATACGTGACTATTTTCACTGCAACCCACGTATGTACGCTACTGTTGTCACTGCAGCCCATGTATTCTTTCCTGTAGATGTCAAAATGGATGTTTCTCTAATTCTTGGTAGTTTTGGTGGTTATGGAACTGACTCCTTCGGTTGTAACTACTTTGTCTTCGACCCTATCTCTTCAGAAACATATAAATAGAGGTAGGGAGGCCCATGAGAGGAGACTTGAAACTTTGCATTGTTATGCTGGAGGAATTGGGACTCTCATTCCCCCAACCTTTGCCCTGGAAGCTTTCTCCTTGTGTTGCAGAGATTGGAGGCTGAGTTCCTCTGAGAAGAGAAGCAGCAGAACCATATCAAGGTTTGATGAAGTTCCCAACTTGAAGAGAAGGTATACTTGTACTTCTTTTCATGATTAATAAATATGTGATGTCCTTCTTATTCCCAAATCATTGTTCAAGGTGTGATTGAATGCTTGTATATGATCAGATGTTTATGTTAATCAGATTAGAATTTCATATTACTTTGATTATCATTATTTTATATGTGGTCATATTGGTTTGAGGAAGGTATAATTCATTTTGCAGGTCTCTTGGAGCAAGAGGAGAAAGAAGAGGATTGAAGGGCTGCTTGGATCAACCTTCGTTTGGCTAAGGTATGAACCATTCCAATCTATTAACTTGTTTATATATACTTGCAAAACTATATGCATCTGTCTTTCAACCCTAGTATGTTGATGGCCTCTTAAACCCTAGCCATAAGAAACTTTCCGCTGCAACAGAACTAGCGACTCCTCTGGGGATAGCCTTGTCTGTTTGGGGTTTCTCTATCTTTCTTCTAGTATTTATAAGTTTTCAAGTCCTTCTTGTCACTTAGGAACACCTCCCATGCTTTCTTAAGGCAGTTTTGTCCTCTTTTTGGGCCTTTTCCCACCCATCCGCGAGTTGCAGACTCCACAGTTGCGTGTCTGGTTTGTTCTCACGACCTGCTATACTGTCAACCCGCGTATGACACACGACCTGTCAATAGGGAAACCCGCGTATGCCCCTTAAACAATGTTTTTTCCTAATTTGTGTGGTTTTTTCTACTGTTTGAGGGTTGTTTGGTAGGTTTTTTGGGGTCCTCTGTAGGTGCATGACTCCAAGGAGTTAGTGTCATTCCTTTTTGGTGTTCATTATCTAGGTTTCAAGTCATTTTGTAGCATTAAGGTTTTCTCTTTGCTCATCCCCCTCGCCCCCTGTGCTTGGCATGATTTTTGGCTTATGTTTTTGGTCAGCCTTTGTGAGCGATATTTTAAAATAAGCACTTAATATTTGAAATTTATTAGTAACTGTTTGTTTATAGGGATGACACACACTAGTCTAGGCTAGTGTTTTGGGTTAGGGATATCTTAACTGCTAAAAATTCAAACTCAAACATAGTGGCCTATCTATTAGGAAATCCAACTTCGTTGGGAAAGACACCAGAAAAATACTCTCACACAGGAGTCAAGCACGAGGTCATGCGATACTAAGATGTTGGAGATACCCCTCCACTTCTCAGTAAAGCATACACCATAGCTATTGCACATTTGGGGACTCATCTAGTACCTCCTCCCGACCCCGTGTGGTGCCTGGTACTGTTTGAGTTTCGAGCTTTTCTACCCTGCCCATGTGCATCGGCTGGACTGACGACTGTTCCATCGGACTTTATCCATGATTTTGGTAGCCTTAGTATATTGTGTGCTAGGATCTTACACGGATGGCATTGGAAGGCTATTTCAAGTGCATCTTGGGTAGACTTGGAATGTAACCTTAGTGGACAATCTGGGAGGATGGTTGGGTGATTCCAGCGCCCGCACCTAGAGGGATCTTTACGAAATTCCAAGTAACTACTCTCCTTATTTCACTGGTTTGTTTTAGGCCCTCATCATCCCAAACTTTTCTTTCGAAGGCGTCTTTGTTTGCCTGGCTTGATACTTAGGTATTTTTTTAGTGGCGTGTTCTTTGTACTGTTGGTTTCCTGTCGACCTCAAAATTTGTATTATTGTTTGAAAATATGGCTAACACCCCTTTGAACACTAACCAAGAGATCCCCATGCTGGGAACTCCTTGTACTATTCCTCTTATAGGGAATGTTGGTGTTCCTTTGATGGCCACCTTGAATCTACCTGGATTCACCCTAGGGCTACCAGTGTGGTTGTTTTCCACTCCAACTGTCATGAATGGTCCTAATGATTCTCAAGTAAGCTCCTTATATCAAGGGCATTAAAACATTGCTTCCCCTTCACCTATAGATGCTTCTCATCCTCCTCTACCTCATGTGGTGAAAGTACTAATACTAGTAACCGATAGTCTAAAAGGAGTAAAAGAAGGAAGAATATGAGGAACACTCGAAAGCAAGGGGGCACATGTTCAACCACTGCGGGTCAAGTTGAACCTCACCACCCAACCTTTGCAGTTCATGCTAGGGGCACCTATCAAACCTATGTAGGCCATGTTGGATCTAAGCACTCAACCTATGCAAGTCAAGTTGATATTCATCATCCAGCCTCTACTAATCATGCTGGTGGGATCCTTCCAACCTTTCCAGGTCATGTTGGATCTAGTCACTTAGCCTCTGTAGTTCATGCTAAGGGAACCTGTTCAACCTCTGTAGGTCAAGTTGAAACTCCCCATCCAACCTATGCAGGTCATGTTCGATCCATCCACCCAACCTCTGAAGGTCATGTTGGGGGAACACGCTCAACTGCTGCAAAGCATGTTGATCCTACCCGTCCAACCTTTGCAAGTCATGTTGGAGCCAGTCTCTCAGCCTCTGTAAGTTATGTTGGGGGAAGTCTCTCAGCCTCTGTGGTTCATGTTGAGGACAAACAATCAACCACTGTGATTCATGTTGACACTATTGAAATGACTAACCGTTCAAAACACAAGCCCAAGTTTCCTTGTAAGCTTTGTGAGGGAGACCACCTTACTTATCTATGCCCTTCCATCACAGACATACGAAGAGTTTGGTTTCATGGTCATCCCATTTTTGAACATCCTCAAGTTTTTCAACAACCAGCCTCTCTTATTTAGGTTGGACCTAGTCACCCAGCCTCTGGTGGTCATGAAGGGGGAAAACTATCAGTCTCTGTGGGTCATGCTGAGAGAAAATAGTCATCCACTACTAGTCATGTTGACATCGTTGAGAAAATTGGTCATTCGAAGTGAAAACTTAAGTTTCCTTGTAAGCTATGCTAGGGAGATCATCTTACTCACCAGTGCCCTGCTATCGTAGAGGTGTGAAGAGTGTGGTTCGAGACTCAAGGATTTCCTTCTCCTGAACAACCTATAGTTTCTCAACAACCTACTCAACCTTTGTTTGATCTAGTGGTCGAACCTTCCCAATATTTGGTTCACCCCACTCTTCTTTTAGAGAGTGATCCTTATGTGATTGAACCAATGTCATCTTCGGTCAATCCCACTCTCCCTTCGGAGAGTGACTTTCACAAAGCGGTTGAATCGATTCCATTGTCGATTAATCCCACTCTTCCTTTGTAGTGTGAAGTGTGTGCTAGTCACATTTTCTTCACTGCTAGTTCAGAACTTACTGAACAAGGGTGCACTGAACTTGTTTCAAATGAACCCCCACCAAGATCTTGTATTGCTTCCTTTGATTGGGATAGCCTAGTTGAGCCGCACCTTCCTTCTGATGCACCTTTCCAGATAAAGGTCAAATTTGGACAATACATGAGTGCTCATTGTATTGTTGATGAAGGAGCCTCAGTTCGTATCTTGTTTGCTCGTCCTTGGTGAGGCATGGAATCTCCCAGTCTTGTGTTTAATGCTAGTTAGTTACTGGCGTTTGATAGAAGAACTAGTACATCCTTGGGAATTATTGCTCAAACACCTGTTACTTTGGGTGGGAAGACCGTCGTAGTTGACTTCATGGTGATAGAAGACCCCTTTGACTTCAATACGCTCCTCGGACGTGATTATCAACATTTTTTCATGTGATGTAATTTAATCATGGCCAATAAATTGTCACTATCGATCAGTTGATTTTCTTGATCTGTCTCTTGATCCAACTAGAGACCAGGTATTTCCTTTATTGATTCCCAGTGTTTCTATAGACACTACCCCGCCACGAGTGATCTATGTAGCCTCATGTCCTTTGTGTTCAATTGCTACTAAGAAACAACCTCTGTTTTCATGCTTACCTTTTCTGGTCTTGGTCCCAACAGTTGACCAGGTGAGTCATCCTATACAGATTATGGAGCCTGCTCTCCACTCTGTCAATCCTTTTGAAATTTTAGACATGTGTCCTATCTCGGATGATCTCTTTCCTTCAGATGAAGTCTTTCTAGAGTCTTTGATACAGTCTGACCTTCTTTTGGATGTTGGTTCAGTTGTGACTAAGCCTAACCCTGATTTACTTAGTAAGACCAATATTCCCATGGATCGGTCTTCTTATGTTGGTCTTTTTGAGTTTTTGGACTCTCCCTTCGAACAACAAGTCAGTGATCCTAATGAGTTTGATTTTTCTTATGAATTTTCAACTCCTGTGATACTAATTTTGTTCCTGCAGACTCTATCTCCTCTGTTGATTTTTTCTCTTCTTCTGAGGTTTATCTTATTGATCATAAACCCTCTGGATTTGGCACTATAGAATATTCTTCGACTGATTCTGCCTTGACTACACCTTTTGAAGAAGATAGCAAATTCACATGTGTTTCTACCAAAGTGACATGAATCAAATATTTTATTTTGAATGTGATTCTGATGGTGTTGTTTCTTGGAGACAGGATTTGTAGTTGGATCCACAACTGTTTACTGAACTTCCCCTGTTGTTTAAGTTGTAACTGCATTTCCATGTACCCTGCTCATGCTTATGAGCCTGATGTTGGCTTCCACGCTTTTAGCTCATTGTATAAGCCCTCATCTCTTCTCTCATCATCGCTTAGCCTTGTACCACTTTTCATTTGCAACTTGACACCCTTTACCTTGAGGAGACGTTCCCCAAGTGTCTTTATCCTGCTCATGTTCCTTTCATTATGCATAGGTTTGTTCCTCATGCTTGGAACTAGTTTCACCTACCTCTCACATTCGTCTCCTCGCATTTAGAGCATTCTTCTTACTCTCCTTTGAGCTCATTAAAAACAATAAGGAGGCCGTGAGTTGACTTTTTCAGACTCGTTAAAACTTCATGAGAAAGATATGGAGTTATCTTTAAGCCTTGGTCTGACTCCTTAAATTTGACTAGATTGTCGAGTAAACTTGTTTGTTTAGAGTCATTAAGGTAACATGAACAATCCTTTGCATAGGTATAAGTTTACCCCTTTTTTTGGCCTTGTGGATTACTTAGGAAAAAGGAATACTCTATTTTCTTCAGAATCTAGAAGAGTATCTTCAGGCATAGGTTTATCTATTTTTCGGACCTGGAGGACTAAAATTACTGAAAATTAATCTTTTCAAGCTTAGTTTTCTCTTTTTTCGTGCTCTATACCTAAACATGAAAAATATTCTGAGCGTACTTTATGTATTTTTCATGCTCGCTAAAACCTAAATAACAAAGCATCAAGTTTACTGTTAGAAGCCCCATTTCTTGTAATCAAATGGATCTTTCCGAGTGATCTTGCCTTCCTTCACACTTGTTAAACTCAGGCTACATGCCGCTTCTGAAGGTGCATCGGTATGGTATTAGTTTACCCCTTTTTTAGACCTTGCCAACTAACTAGGAAAAATGCATACCTTATTTCTCCTGGGCTAAGAAAGTTCTCCTCTGTATTGTTTTACACTTTTTCGGAGTTAGGAGACTAACTTTACGAAAAAGCACCCCCCTAGAGTCTTCTTTGGAGTTTTTAGACTCTCAAAAATATGAAAACAGCGTCGAGCATCCACTAATTCGGGCTTGTAATATCCATGAATCAGTTCTTTATCAAGCATTCTTTTGTTTCTTCTTCGAGCTTGTCAAAAATGAAGAAGGTCTTGAGTTTTCTTTCTTGGACTCGTTAAACCTGTATAAGAAAGAGGGAAGGAAAGTTCATTCACATGTATTTTAGATCATGGCAGTAAGTCTTGTCTCCTTGAACAAAGCACCAGTTTTGAGTCTATTGACAGTTGGGTCTTATTTTTTTACCTTATCCTGATTTAGAGTTTTCTTACTCCTCCAGTTGGCTTCTTTTCCAATTATATGGGGAATATGTCAATGTTTCCTACATTGCAGATTTGTGTCATTGGTCCTTTCAAGTCAAAAGCTGCCTAAGTCACTTTTGTGTCATGCTCACTGTTCAAGGATTAAACCTTTGTCGACCGTTCTACAGTTACCTTGACCTTTTGTGTCAGCCATTCCCTGGTATTAGTTCATTACATCATGTCTTCAGCGGTCCTTGTCGTGAAATTCTGTACCAATTCCAGATCCAATTAGTCTTTGAATTATCTCATGTTGGATGATGAAGGATTCCTTAATTCCTTCCTTCCAATGGATCTCTTCATATCGAATACAACACCTCTTGCTCTGGGAATGAGATTTAGATTTTATGACAGTACCTTTGGGATTGCAGTCATCAGTGTAAATTTCCCTCGCTATTGGGTAGTGGAAATACCTTACTGTCTCCTACTTAATGGATTCTTCAAATGTTTGAATTCAAGTCCATGTATTCACACTTATTAAAATGTACTAGGTACCTTGGGGACCATTTTCATTAATGGTGGTTTCCCTCGTGTTTGTTAACGATTCTCATTACTGACTGATAATCAAACGATTTCCTCCACGTTCGACTTTAGCTTTTTTATTCGCATGGTTAGGATTCATACATTTTTGTGCAGTTTGGATTGAAGACCTTGGGCTGACAATAGCATCTTCATCTTTTTCTATTTCTTGAGTTGTGCAAGACCTTGTCACATTTCATATGACATTTCGCTGAGACATAGATGCACCTTGTATTTTTGTGTCTATGATCGATTGTTGAGAATGGGTCTACATTGTTCATTTGTGGCCATGACTCCTTTAGATTTTATATGGTGCATTTTTGCATATTGAGCGACCATGATAGTTGCATCAATTATACATATGTTCGATCCGCCTGTATATTTATGGCGATCATTTGTATATGGATCTGTATGTCCCAGAGATCAATTTTATCTGACATTTATCTCTCTTTCAAGTACCTTTGTTCGAGCCTTTCGATCTTGGATTCTCTGCTCTCTCCATACTCAGTTGTTTCCTTTATAATGTATTGTCGCTATCATCTTCCCCTCTAACCTAATACATTATGGATCATTTGTTATATCCCAAAATGGCACATCTATGCCTGTGACCACTTTCTCATGATTTCGTTGCATGTCGACACTTCCATGATGACATTTCATGAAAGTGACTAAAAAAACACCTATATTGGAGGACCCATATTTAGAATTATGTAACTCTTTTTGACCTCTTCTCTACACTATTGGAAAGGTGTCTGAGTCAACTAAAACTTTCCAGAAGACACCAAAGTCTAAAAATTCCCAGAAGTACCCTTAAAATGAGCATATTTTACCTATACGTGACTTGTCATACATTGTACCCGTGTATTGAACGTAACTTGTTCTATATGGTACCCGCGTATACCTTTGTATACGCGACTATTGTCACCACAAATCACATATCCATTTGCATACGCAACTATTTTCATGGCAACCCATGTATATACGTGACTGTTGTCACTGCAACCCGCATATTTTTTACTATAGATGTCAAAATGGACGTTTCTCGGATTCTTGGTAGTTTGGGTAGTTATGCAACTGAATCCTTCAGTTGTAACTACTTTGTATTCAATCCTATCTCTTCATAAACATATAAATAGAGGTAGGAAGGCCCATCAGAGGAGACTTGAACCTTTGCATTGTTATGTTGGAGGAATTGGAACTCTCATTCCCCCCACCTTTGCCCTAGAATCTTTCTCCTTGTGTTGTAGAGATTGGAGGCTGAGTTCTTTGGAGAAGAGAAGAAACAAAACCATATCAAGGTTTCATGAAGTGCCCAACTTGAAGAGAAAGTATACTTGTACTTATTTTTATGATTAATAAAGATGTGATGTCCTTCTTATTCCCAAATCATTATTGAATGTGTGATTGAATCCTTGTATATGATCATATGTTTATGTTAATCAGATTAGAATTTCATATTATTTTGATTGTCATTATTTTATATGTGGTCATATTGGTTTGCAGAAGGTATAACTCGTTTTGCAGGTCTCTTGGAGCAAGAGGAGCAAGAAGAGGATTGAAGGGCTTCTTGGATCAACCTTAGTTTGGCTAAGGTATGAACCATTCCAATATCTTAACTTGATTATGTATACTTGAATAACTATATGCATATGTCTTTCAACCCCAGTATGTTGATGGCCTCTTAAACCCCTAGCAATAGGAAACTTTCCTCTACAACATTGTTGTTATTGAGAAAGGCATTGCATCAAAAACTTCTTTCTATAAGAAAAATGGTACTAGAAGCAATCCATAAGGAAGAAACTATAATTCTTTTGCTCCTCTACAGAGTTATAGTACAAAATTCTACAAATGTGGTAATCAAGGACACATTGTTAGAAATTGTAAACTAGTGATTCTTATGGATGACACCTCAAAATATCAAGACAAAGAGGAGAGGAAGGTTTGGAAGAAGAAGGATGATGTGGAATGTTCATTAGCTCTATGTGCTACAAAAAAACAAAATCTATTGCATGTGGAAAGTGGATACTCAAAACACATGACATGAGACCCAAATAAGTTTATAATCCTAAAAGGAAATAAAAAGGGAAAAGATACTTTTGGAGATAATATATTTTCTAAAATAATTGGGAAGGGTACAATGGCTATTAGAGACAAAATGAAAGCTGGAAATGTTTTGTTTGTAAAGAAATTAAAACCTAATATTTTAAGTGTGAGCCAAACATGTGATCAAGGACACATATGTATATTCGATTCCAAGAAGTGTGAAATCAGGAAAACTTGTTTGGAATGCTATAAGAACTCCAAGAAATGTGTATATTCTAGAAAATGAAGAACAATGTTATATGAGTCAAACTGATGAAAGTTTTCTATGGCATAGAAGGATGGGGCACCTGAACTTTGAGAATACTATAAAAGTTAGTAAGAAGGGAGCTGTAAGAAATCTACCAAAGATCATAAAACCACCAAATCATGTTTGTATACATTGTCTTCATGGGAAACCAACGAGAACAAGCTTCAAGGTCAAAGAACATACAACCTCTCAGCCATTAGAAATAATTCACATTGATCTTTGTGGACCAACAAGGACTAAAATATTTCAAGGTGAATATTACTTTATGTCATTAATCGATGATTATACAAGGATGACTTGGGTGACATTTCTTAAAGAAAAATCAGAAGCCTTTATGAAGTTCAGAGTCTTCAAAGCACTTTTTGAAAATGAAGTAAATCACAAAATTTATTGTCTAAGATCAAATAGTGGTGGAGAGTTCACCTCAAATGAGTTCAAAGAGTTTTGTGAAATTCATGGAATCAAGAGGCAGTTCTCAACAACAAAAACTCCTCAGCAAAATAAAGTAGTTGAGAGAAAGAACATGACAGTCCAAGAAGCAACGAGAACTATTCTTAATGAAACAAAACTTCTTGATGGTTATTGGAGAGAAGCAGTATATACAACTATCTATATACAAAACAGAGGACAACTCATAGTGAATAGTGACAAGACTCCTTATGATCTATGGTTTGGAAGACCAACTTCAGTTAAATATTTTAGAGTTTTTTGAAGTAAATGTTGCATAAAAAGAGAAGATGATAATCTAGGGAAGTTTGAATCTAGAACAGATGAAGGCACATTTCTTGGGTAATCTTCCACCAAAAAGGAATACAGATGTTATAATCTACGGGCGCACAAGATCATAGAAAGTGCAAATGTAATTGTTGATGATACTAAGTCAAGAAGAATACAAATCCAAGAGAGTGTGGATGTTGAAGAAACTGATGATGAAGAACTAGATGATAAACAAAAATAAGAAAGTTCACAAGAAGAGGATGCTTTTGAAGAAGAAGAAGAAAGAAAAGTAGAATCACGGGAAAATGAGAATGAAGACTCTCCAAGATCAAACACAAAGAAACCATCCAGTTGGGTTCAGAAGAATCATCCTGAAAGTCAAATAATTGGTGATAAAGATTTAAGAGTTAAATCAAGAAGAAAATTAAATTTTATGATGAAGAACAAGCACTACTTTCGATAGTAGAACCCAAAACGTTTAAAGAATCTTGCGAAAGTGAGGATTGGATCAATGCTATGAATGATGAACTTTATCACATAGAGAAGAACCAAACTTGGGAACTTGTCTCAAGAACTAAAGGCATGAATGTTATTGGAACCAAATTGATTTTTAAAAACAAGTTCAATGAGCATGGTCATGTGACAAGAAACAAGGCCAGGTTAGTATGCAAAGGATATACTCAAGTAGAAGGTGTTGACTTTGAAGAAACTTTTGCACCTGTGGAAAGACTTGAAACCATTAGGATGTTTTTGGCTTTTGCGGGCTACAAGAACTTCATAGTATATAATATGGATGCAAAATTTGCTTTTCTTAATGGACAACTTGAAGAAGAAGTTTATGTTGAGAAACCTGAAGGTTTTCTCTTATTAGAAAATCGAAATTATTTTTGCAAACTCAAGAAGGCACTCTATGGTCTTAAACAAGTTCCAAGAGTATGGTTGTCAAGAATTGACAATTATTTAAAGCAGCAAGAATATATAACGGGGGCCACTGACAATAATCTATACATAAAGTTTGAAAACAAAAATATGATCATTATTGTAGTCTACGTAGATGATATCATATTTGGAAGTGATCTACAAATTATGAGTGTAAACTTTGCTTCAGAAATGAAGAAGGAATTTGAAATGTCAATGTTAGCATAACTAACATTCTTTCTAGGTTTACAAGTATCTCAATCATAAAAAAGGGACCTTCATCTCTCAAATTAAGTATATCAAATAGATGTTGAAAACAATCAAAATGGAAGAATCCAAACTTGTTAGTACTCCTATGATCATTGGTTGTAAATTGAGAAAGGTTGATGAAACTTTAGAAGTAGATCATACTATGTATAAGTCAATGATTGGTAGTTTATTGTATATAACAACTATAAGACCAGATGTAATGCAGGTTGTAGGTTTGATTTCCAAATTCCAATCTACCCCAAAAGAAACACATGTGGTTGCAGTAAAAATAATTTTTAGATATCTAAAAGGTATTGTGGATTATGGATTATAGTATCCAAAAGGCAATAACTTCACTCTAAAAGCATTCACTAATGTAGATTGGGAAAGAAGTATTGATGATAGGAAAAGCACTAGTGGAGCAGCATTCTACCTAGGAGATTGCTTGGTACCATGGCTAAGAAAAAAATAGTCTTCCATTTCTCTGTCTACAGTAGAAGCCGAGTATATTGTTGTTGCATCATGTTGTACACAAGTCATTTGGATGAAGCAAACATTGGAATATTTACTTGTAAAATATGAGGACCCCATTGTTATACAATGTGACAATACAAGTGCCATAAACATATCAAAAAATACTGTCATGCACTCCAAGACAAAGCACATACCAATAAAATATCACTTTCTAAGAGATCAAGTGTCTCAAAAGGTGGTAAAATTGGAATATATTGATATTAGAGAATTGATTGCTGATATATTAACTAAGCCGCTACCCAAAGAATCATTTGAGCATCTTAGACATAAGTTGGGAGTAATCTCCTTATAGCAAATAAAAAGGAGAAAAAATAGCATGTCAGGGGGGGTTGTCAGACGGAAACCTTTGTCATCGTTGTCAAAGGGGGAGAATGATTTAATGTTTCCATCAATGCCAAAGGGGGAGATTGTTGAATGGAGTTGTCATTGATGTCAAAAGGAGTTCAGTAATGACAAACGAATAAGCAATAACACGATGTGGCAAGCAATGGCATATGTGATGAGGATGTAAAGACACATGAGGGGATCCAGCGAGGGGATTAAGTTCGATTGAGCTTGATTGATTGATTGGAAAAGGATCCGCAAAGTAATTGTGCATGGAAAATCACATTCCAGAGTGCCAAACTAAATTTTCATGTTTGATAACTAATCAATGGACAAGGACGATTCCTCAAAGCGATCGATGGTTCACATGATTTGTGGAAGCAATTTCGAGAAAAGTTGAAAAGTGGACTCGCAGTCCGAAAAGTGAGGAAGAAGTCTTGTGGAAGATGAATTGCGGAATCTATTCGAGAGAAGTCGAAATGCACACCCACGATCCTCAATTGCGGGAGGAATGAGTTCCCACAAATTGTGGAAAGGTCAAATGCGGAAAGGTCTATTGCGGACAGGGAACTACGGAAGGTCGCAATTGTTAAATTTAAACAGAGTTAAAAATTACAAACATAGAGGTAATTTCGAATTATTTTTTTTGTGAAGACTCACAATGAAGATACATGACTGTTAGATGAAGAGATACATTTGAGGGTATTTAAAAAATGCTTTAAAATTTCAAATATGTGTACCTGTACATTCAGTTGGAAGATCCATTGGTGTAGAGCAGTCAGAGATCGAATTAACATGTAATGGCATTAGGGTGGTGCTAGGGCAGGCTATATGCCTGCAAGGGGGTCATAGCCTTCTTCCAGTGGTAGCTGGTAAATTGGAGGTCACAATATCCTTTCAACAACAACTGATAAAATAGGGGGTCGTATCCTCCTTCCAGTAGTTGTTGGTAAATAGGGTGTAGTACCATCCTTGTTTGTAGTAGCAGACAAAAATTATTTGTAAATATAATTTTGCAGTAATGGGAAGTATTAGTGGTTCACCCAATTGGGCTTCCATGATAAATTTGTGTTCTATGTGTTTTTGATGATCATGTGTGTTAATAAATAAATTAAAAGTGTTTTGATTGTTAAAAGCTATCAATATTGATTCACCCCCCCCTCTCAATATTGTCCAATATTCCAACACTTGTGGAACCTCTTTCTCCCTTTGTACCTGAGCACTTAGCGCCCTCTTGAGCTATGCATTTAATTCTAAGCATAAATAAGATCTGCAAGCGTTCATTACTTGTCACATCTTCCTCCTCTATCAATATCCCATATCAATAATAACATGATCTTATGTATAAAGCAATTTTCTCAAAGTCATCAAGAGTATATCCATATTTCATGACAATACAAAGAATCAACATAAGTTGGGATAGAAATTCTTCCATATTTATTCTTGCCCTTATGCAGAAATTACATTGTGCATCTCATTGAACATGTACCCTTAAAGGTGTCAACATCATATCGTTTTCATGCAAATGTATTAGCACAATCTAGGTTGGATCATAATCCTAGACATGATATAAACTCTAAGCTTCTTTCCACTTGCAAATTCATATTACATTGATCGATGCATCACAAGCAATCATTCTACAAAACCTAAGCATGCACTTCTTAAATATCATTCTCATGCATCATCACACTTATTAGGCCAACATAATCCAAGATATGATCATGATCATGAAATTCTAGCTTCTGTGTACTAACAATTCTTTATCACATCCATTAATGAGTCATAAAACTCTTTTACACAAAACAATGATTAACTATAAGGTATCATGATTAAGTAAGCTTTCTTACTTATCATTTGTTGGTTATAACTAACATACCTCTTAAATGAGTCATTCTGTTCACAATCCATTAAATCCATTTTTTGATATAACATTTGTCAATACTACCAATACATCTCTTTGTTCAGCTGTCATTGATCTAGTCAAATAACCAATTGTGTAAGTATCATATCTTTCACCATCTTTATCACTTTGATGGCTAATGAACTCCTTCAGCCAAGATCTATAAATTTCGAACTCTACAGTTCAATCCCTTACTGTTACTTTGGCAACCATTATCTTAGGATCATTGTAGACTCTCTTACTCTGCAAAACAGAGTTAGCTGCAACCTAAGCTCTGATACCATGTTGAAGTTTTAGGGTTAGGATAGTTTTTAACATAAGAAATAAACTTTAATGCATGAAAAGAAATATAAAATAAGATTCAGAATAGTACTGCTCCAATTAATTTAAAATATAATAAAATCACACATAATTTTCATCTCTTTCAAATTTTCCACTCCATTGGTCACTGCATTAAATTTGGTCCTCGAGATTCATTAAATGCCATGTACAGTAACAAAATGATAAAATAATTTACAGGAGATATCAATAGTAAATAATGATAACCATTATTTTGAATCAACCTTATACTCAGATAATTTTAGGTTTGATCTTGTCGCCAAAGGGAAAATTCAACTGGGTAAACAAATGATGTACCTTGAGAGAGGAAGGGTTAAGGCAGAAGGATACAGACCTCAGATTCTTAGTCAACAGGAAGAGAAACTTCAATGAAATACTCAGACTTTATCAACACAGTCATACCGAGTACAATCATGTTGACAAAGGACACATAGTCACGTTGGGTAAGAATATAGTCACGATGTGCATAGACACACAGTCATACTTTTACACAATCATACTTTCACATAGTCATGCTCAATACACAATCAAACTTAGCAGAGAATCACAGTAATGCTGAGCAAAAGAGACATAATCTCATTGACAAGAGACACACAGTCACACTGGATAAGTGACACACAGCCACGCTGATGTGGGACAATCAGACATGCTGAGAGGATAACATAGACACGCTGAAGGAAAGACAAAGCAATCACATTGAAGAAAGGTAAAACAGTCACGCTAAGCAGTGACACCAATAGTCACGCTGATAAACAATCATGCTAAAATGGGACACAGTCAAGTTGACAGGTGACCACAGTCATGTGGAGAAGTCATGCTGAGAGCAGGGTTACAGTCATGAGGAGAAGTCATGCTGAGATCAAGGTTAGAGTCATGCAAACAGGGACACACACAGTCACGTGCAGCAGTGACACAAACCCACTGAATAGGGTTACGCTGAAAGAAATACATAGTCGTGCGGGAGATGGGTGAATACAACCACACAAGCCATATGAAATACCCAATCATGCTAACAGAAGAAAAATTCCCAAACACACAAGTGTAGAGTGAGACATGATCCATCTAGGGTGTATATCACAGTCTAGACACACGGTGATGCCGAGAGCAACAATAGAGAAAAACACGTGGAGTGGCAGTCATGGTTACATAGAGGGAGAGAGACCAGTCACACTAGGAGATCATGGGGAGAGCAGTCACATGGAGCACGTAGAGAGAATTCATGTTGGAGGAGTCCGACAAGGAATCAAATATGGATACCTCATTAAATCAAGACCTTAGAATTTATAAGCTTGTCAAACCTTAAGTTAGGGAACTAAAGGTACAAACATAAAATCGTAAAGTAAGTGGTTCAATAAAATAATAAATGGTCCAAAGGTCATAAAATAAAACCATAAGGTAAAATGGTCCAAATATTTTATTAATAGAACCATAAAGTTAATGGTCCAAATATTTTATTAATAGAACCATAAAGTAAATGGTCCAAAGGTTTTATTAATAAAACCATAAAGTAAATATGACTTAGGATAAAAACCATAAGGCAAGAGTCATCAATAACAAATGTACACACAAAATAAGAGTTCTAGGACCAAGTAAGATGAAGGACCATGAGTCAACCAAGGGGGTCAAAATAAAACAACCCACAAACCCACAAGATCAAGGTGAACCATAAGGGTGTACAAACATTTACCTATAGGACCAACACGGCCAAGGAATTTAATATTTTCTCTCTCAAGGTACAATGTTTCTTATATTTTAAGATCATTGTATGAGGCGAAGATCCAAATTGGATGGTGCAATCCTTTGGTCCTCAATATTTCTCCTAAGGGTTAGGTGCTAGTGACATCATGAAGGGGTGGCGAGTCCATTAAGAAACAACCTAGCAATGACCAATTAGAAGAGAGGACGTCATCTTGGTTAACTTGACCAAGATTCACCTATTTAACTCACTAGAGGTTGTAATATCCTTGATATGGTGTACAGATCAGAATATTATCTTGCTGCAAATTTAATTAAAATTCTGATATAAAACTTGCACTAAATCAGTCAATTTTTTGGACTAGGCAGATAAAGGTATTTTGATGATAAATTTATGAATAGGGAAGCAGGCTGAGGGAAGAAACCAGGGAAACTTTTAAGACTGATAAATTATATTCCCTAACACATTTATATCAGGGACCATTTAACTTTCGAAATCAGCATCCATTGAAACCTACTCCCATGCTTCTGGGTCACCTAACTGTGAAACTATGAAGACTTTATCAAATTAAAATAAACACAGGGATTGGTACAGTTCAAATGGGTTGACACGCTATTAATAGGCTTCATATAAGGTTTCAAATATCCAAGAACAATTTCGGAAGGATTTGGGAAAATCTGGCAATTTTGGCCCGGGAATGCCCTACACAGAGGAGGTTGTTCAAACCAGGTATGACCCAAAAAAAGTTTTAGGTTGAAGGTTTGTATGGATAGAGGGGTCAGTTAAAAACAAAAATCAACTTACGATATTTCATTCGAATGCACATAACTCTCAGAATTAAATAAATTGTGAGACTAGTAAATTTTGCCTGGTCATCTAGCTAGGGCGTAAATAAATGCATGAAATTCATATCAGAATGATATCAAACCTGATAATGGAATTTAATAGAGAATAATATAGACTTTTTTAACACATTACAACATTCAAACTCATTCTTATGGCCATTACTCATTTATCATTGCATTAAACTTATCAAAACCCTTATCTTTGGACACATTAAAGCTCATTCATGGAAAACTTGACATGTGATCTTATTGAATAGAAAGATTACAGTATTACAGAGATAATAATAAGATCTTATGGGATTATTCACATCAAGAAGAATTTGTAGGACTGATCACTCCAAAATGGGACTCAAAACAGTGGGCAAGAGGTCCAATTCTGACATCAAGATGGGATGGGAGCGTAGGTGAAGCTTCCACTTCACTGGAGATTGAATTCATTGGAGAGAATGTTTGCAATAGATGTATGATCTGACTATGTACTTTTTCATTATCTCTCCAACTCCTACAATGAGAAAGAAAGGGAAGGAAGTAGAGAAGAGGAAGGACTTGGGGCGCATCTCCCAAGGGATTGAGGCACAACTCTCAGTTTGAAGCTGGGATTCACTAAACACACAATCAATCATCAACCAAACTGGTAGAAGGAGATTTATTTAACATTAAATAGGTCACTGATGACTTGTTGGGCAAGTCAACCACCTACTGAGCAAGTTCCCCTTGCTAAAACCCTAACCCTAGCCAAGTTGTGCGCCCTCCTTGAGTAATTGGAAAGTAGGGACCATGTGAGTCGTTTCCATGTCCATGTCATTCATCTAAATTGGAAACTACACCCTCCTTGGGCCTAGATTTGTTGCTTTTGTCTATAAAATATTTTTTTTCCTTTCCTACTTTTGTGTTGAGCCTCCTAAAGGAAACTGCGCCCTCCTTTGGTCAATTGTTTCCTGCTTTTCCTTATGACAAATTTTATGTATTTCATGCTTTTGAGACTGAGCCTCGAAAAGGAAAATGCACCCTCCTTTGATCAATTGTTTCCTCTTTTGTGTCTAGTTGTTTTTCTTTGGCTTTTAGCACTTTCATTTTTCCTATCTGATTACTTTTGTCATACAATTTCTAATTCTCCTCATTGGAAAGTTGGCTTTCCCATTGCTCCCTCTTGACATGGAAAGCTTAATTCCACATATTATTTTCACATTAATTAATTAATAATAAAAATAAAACTAATTATAATCCTCATAGATAATGTTTTGACAAAATTCCCTAGGCTAGAGTAATTAATGTCACTTGAAACCCCTAGGAGTTTTGGCATGGTTAACACTTTGGTGATAAAAATTGAGGGGACATGACAGTCCTCCCCTCCCAAATATGCTTGTCCCAAAGTATGAGCAAAGCAGGGTGCTGCAGAATCTGCTCACCCTCCCAAGTAGCATCTTCACTGGGTAATCTTTTCCACTATATCATATATTCTTTGATATTTTTGTTCCTCAATTTCCTTTCTCTACCCAGTAACACCTTCTATGGTACTAATACCAAGCGGCCTTCATCATCCAAGGGAGGTAATTATTCTGATGTCACTACTTGTTGGCCAACTGCCTTCTTCAAAGAGGATACATGGAAACCATTATAGATTTTACTTCCCGGTGGCAGCTCCAACTCATAGGCCACTTCACCAATTTTTTTGAGAATCTTGTAATGCCCATAGAATCTTGGCTGAAGATTTTCAGCCCCCTTATCCTTCAAATAAGACTATCTATAAGGTTGTAGCCTTAGGTAGACCAAGTCTTCTACCTGGAATACTCTATCAATTCGGTGCTTGTATGCATACATTTTATGTTGGTTATGCGCCATCTGCAAGTTTTCTTTTAACACTCTTGGAATGTCTTGGTTTTCCTGTAACCAATCTTTAGCCTTTTGGGCTCTGCAGTCTCCAAACATTAAATATGAAAAAGACAGAGACTCATACCCATACAAAGCCATAAATGGGGTCATTCTGATAGAAATATGAAAGGTAGTGTTATAACAGAACTCACCCAGGTGGAGCCACGTTGCCCAAGATCCTTGTTGTCTCGTAACATAATTACAGAGTTACCCTTCAAGCCACTGATTCACGCTTTCAGTTTGTCCATCTATCTAGGGATGATAGCTTGTGCTCGTGTTTAGGTTTGTCCCAACCATCCCAAAAAATGTTTTCCAAAAGGCACTAGTTAACTTGCTATCCCTGTCACTGACTATAGTTCTGGGAAATCCATGCAGCCTAAAAATATTCTTGAAAAATAGAGAAGCAACCTTGCTAGCTAAAATAATGGATGTGGCTACAAAAAAGTGTGCAAATTTTGTCAATCTATCAACCACCACATAAATGTTGTATTTTCCTTAAGCCTTTGGAAGTTTGGTGATGAAGTCCATGGAGACACTCTCCCATTTCTGATCGGGAATAGGAAGAGGATGGAGGAGTTTAGAGGGGTGTGTGTGCTCCACCTTGTTCTGTTGGCATGCAAAACATTATCTCACATACATGAGAACATCATCTTTGAGACCCTTCCATGTAAGTATCTCTCTTACATTCTGGTAAGTCTTCAAAAAACCAGGGTGTCCAGCCACTAGTGCACCATGTGCAGCTTCCAAATTTTCCTCTTTAGTTCATATCTAGGCACTAAGAAGATTATATTTTTGTAGTAGATGAGATCATCATGGACCTAGTATTCTTCATTCTGTCTTACCCTATCCATAATTTCGCAAGCAAACTAATTCTTTGAATATTTTGTTCCCAACTGTATCTTCCACTCAGTTGGCATCTGCAGCAATGAGAATGTGGGCCTGCAGGAAAGTGCATCAGCCACAACATTCATCTTCCCCTTTTTATATGCAATATCAAAGTCATATGACTGGACTTTGCTCACCCATTTCTGTTTCCTGTCATTCAACTCCTTTTGGGTTAGGAAGTGTCTAAGACTGTTGTGATCAGTCTTCACTATGAATTTACCTCACACCAAATACTGTCAAAACTTGGCCAATGCATGCATAATGGCCAACATCTTCTTGTCATATATTGAATATAGCCTTTCATGAAGCTGCAATTTTCTTCTCTCAAATGCAATAGGGTTCATTTCTTGTATCATAACAACTCCAATTCCTTCTACATAGGCATCACATTCCAACACAAAAGGTTTGGAAAAATCAGGTAAAGCAAGTTCCAGAAAATTGCTCACGATCTCCTTCATCTTTTGGAAAGCTTGTTTAGCCTCCCCATTCCAACTAAAAGCACCCTTCTTAGTCAGATCTATCACAGGTGATGTGAATTGGGAGTACCCTTTGACGAATTTCTAGTAGTAATTACAAAGGTCAATGAAGCCTCTCAATTTGGTTATGTTCCTTGGCCTTGGCCAACCCAATATGGCCTGTATTTTTCCTGGTGCACTTTTACCCCTTCTTGGCAGATCACATGGTTGAGATAGAGAAATTTGATCATTCCAAACTCACATTTGGATATCTTGGCATAGAAGGCTTGAATTGAAAGTATAGTGAGCACCACATCTAAGTGGAGCAGGTGCTCCTCCCATGTCCTGCTATAAATCAGAATGTCATCAAAGAAGACAGGGACATACTTACGGAGCTTCTCACTGAACACCTTGTTCATGAATGATTGAAAGGTTGCTGGAGCATTAGTCAAGCCAAATGGCATGACCAAAAACTCAAAATTACCAAAATAACAACGGAAGATTGTCTTCTGTATGTCTTCCTCCCTCATTCTGATTTGGTGTTATCCTAACCGGAGGTCTATTTTGGAGAATAATTTTCCTCCATGCAGTTCATCCATCATTTCATCAATTTGTGGGATTGGGCACTGGTTCTTTATGGTTTTCGGGTTCAAATCCTGACAATCTATGCACATTCTGAGTGTCCCATCCTTCTTCTTCACCAGAACCAATGAAGAAGCAAAAGGACTGGAGCTTGGTCTAATGAGACCCAACTCAAGGATATTCTTGATGGTTTTCTCAATCTCATCCTTGAATTTCTTCAGATGCTTGTAAGGATGGATTTTTATTGGAAGTGTACCAACTTCCAACTCAATTTTGTGTTCAATGCCATGGTCAGGTGGCCTGCCATGTGGAAGGTTTTCAAAAACCATCTTGTGCTTGTGTAGCAATTTTTTAATGTCTTTGGGATGGTAGGAAACTTTGAATCTAGTCCCCTAATTTGTGATATGAAATTCAGCAACCCATTCAATGTCTCCATGCCTAAGAATGGATCTCATACTGTTGGCAGAAATTACTTGGTTGGGGTAAGTATTCATACCATTCAAAACTACAAGCTTCCCTTCGGCATCCTTGAAATTTATCTGGGGTATTTTGTAATTCATGCAATGTTCTCCAATGGAGTACAACCATTGAACTCCCAACACCATGTTGGTATCTTCCACATTAACAACATAAAATATGTCCTTCACTTTGTAGTCTCCCATATTTACTTGCAGGTTTAGAATCCACCAATTGCATTCCATGTTATGTTTTCTCAGTATGACCACAGTGAATCCTTCAAAGGATTCAGTTGGCAGCTTCCATTTCTCCACCAGGGTTGCATCAATAAAAGTATGGGTGGCACCCCCATCAACAAGGACTGTGATTCTTTAGCCTTGTAGTGTTCCTTTTAGCCTCAATGTATGGAACCAAAGTACTCCATTGAGTACTGCAATTTTACTTCTGGTTTGAGAAAGTTGCTCCTCTTCCTCAGTTGTTTCATATTCTCCATCAACCATATCATCTTCTTCCACCATCTCCTCATCACTTTCGGAGAACACTTCGATGTAGTGTGCCTTTCCCTTTAGAAATTTGTGGCCTGGAACCCATGGTTCTTGGCAGGAAAAACAAAGATTTTTTCTCCTCGGCTCATCCCGATCCTTGTAGGAGTAATATTTATTACCAAGGTAGGAAAATACCTCACTGGAGGTCTTTTATTCTACAATTTGAGAGGCATAAAGTGCCTAGGAGGATACTTGGTTCTCGAAATTGCATCTTGCAGGTCTCTAGTTCTGCTTACCACTTCTTGCAGAGTTGCGGGTTGGTAATATTTTACCAGCCCTCTTAAAGGTTCATTCAGTCCTTCTGTAAACAAAAGGATCAACCTTGCTTCTGATATATCAGTGACCATTACAACCACCTTTTGGAATTTTGATATGTAAGCCTCAGGATTTCCCACTTGTCTAATGTGTGCCACATCACGAAAAGAGATGTCAGGATCTCTCTGGTCAAAACTTTATGTTAACCTCTGGGTTAATTCCTCATAGGTAACCACTTGATCATGGCCCAAGGTCTTCATGCAATGAAACCACCAGTCAATGGCCTCCCCATCAAGATGTAAGTATTCCAACTTGATGGAATCCCTCTCTTGGCATAGGATTCAGTTTGAAATAGGTGTCCAATTTCTGGATCCAAGAGCTCACTGTGCACTTGGAAGTACCATCAAAGTATGGTAAGGTGATTCTGTTAATGGCATTCTTCAACTCAAAATTCTGATATGGCAGCCTATGAACTCTTCTTGGCTTCCCCCTATACTAATATTCACAAAAAAATATATGAATGGTGGAGCCCTTCTGCACTCTTCACTCAAGGTCCGGTATGCAACAAATTTCTCCTCCCATGAAGCAACTGTTTCAATATGCACTTTAGGGTCTTCCTTCGAGCCTTGAACTTGGGCATGGTGGTTTGGGGCTGAAACTTATGTTCATCTTTATACTCCAGAGTCCTATTATGAGGTCCATATTTAGAGAATATGGATCCACCCAAGATCCTTCTTTCTTCAGACTGGGATCCAATGTTGCTCCCTTCTCCATCTTTAGCACCCACCTGCTTAGCTAGGAATTCTCTGATCTCTTAACGACACAGAATAATATTGGATGAAATATCACTCAAACCTTTCAACATGTTTCTCACAAAGTTTCTGGACTCATCCTTCTCATCCATATCTTCGTGGAATCTCCCTTCCACATAATCAACTCCCTCTTCTTTAGAAAACTTTCTTTTAGACTCAAAATTAAATTTTGAACCCATCAATGAATATCAAGAGAAGGTATGGAGGACCATGCTATGATACTACTATAATATCCTTGATCTAGTGTACAGATCATAATATTAGCTTGCTGCAAATTTAATTAAAATTCTGGTATAAAACTTGCACTCAATCAGCTAATTTTTTGGACTAGGAAAATAAAGGTTTTTTGCTGATAAATTTATGAACAAGGAAGTAGGACGAGGGAAGAAACCAAGGAAATTTTTAAGACTCGTAAATTATATTCCCTAACACATTTATATCAGGGACTATTTAGGTTTTAGAATTAGCATCCACTGAGACCTATTCCCACGCTTCTGGGTTACCTAATCGTGAAACTAGGAAGACTTTATCAAATCCCAATAAACCAAAGGATTGGTACAGTTCATATGGGTTCACACATTAGTAATAGGCTTCATATAAGTTTTAAACTGCCAATAATAGTTTCAAAAGGATTTGGGGCTTCTGGGAAGGATTTGGTAAAATCTGGTAATTTTGGCCTGGGAAGGCCACGTGCAGAGGAGGTTGTTCGAACCAGGTACGAACCCAACTAAATTTAAGTCTGAAGGTTTGTATGGACAGAAGATCCAGTTAAAAACATACAACAACTTACGGAATTGCATTCTGATGTACAAAACACTCATAATTAAATAAACTATGAGACTAGTAAATTTTGCCTAGTCATCTAGATAGGGTGTACAAAAATGCATGAAATTCGTATCAAAATGACATCAGACCTGATAATGGAACTTAAAATAGAATAATATATCTTTATTTAACACATTACAACATTCATACTCATTCTTATGGCCATTACTCATTTATCTTTGCATTAAACTGATCAAAACCCTCATCTATGGACAAATTAAAGCTCATTCATGGAAAACTTGACATGTGAGCTTATTGAATAGAAATATTACAGTTTTACAGAGATAATAATTATATTTTATGGACTGATGCACATCCATAAGAGGTTGGAGGACTAATCACTCCAAAATGGGACTCAAAACAGTGGGCAGGAGGCCCAAATCTAACATCAAGTTGGGATGGGAGCGTAGGTGAAGATTCCACTTCACTGGAGCTTGAATTCACTGGAAAGAATGGCTGCAATAGATGTCTAGTCTAAATATGGTGTTGTTCATTATCCCTCCAACACTTGCAATGGTAAAGAAAGGGAATTCGACGGAGAAGAGGAAGGACCTAGGGCGCATCTCCCAAGGGATTGAGGCACAACTCTCAGCTTGAAGATGGAATTCACTAAACACACAATCAATCATCAACCAAACTAATATAAGGAGCTCGAGTTAGCATTAAATAGTCCACTGGTGAATTTTTGGGAAAATCAACCACCTATTGAATAAGTTCCCCTTGCTAAAACCCTAACCCTAGGCAAGTGGTGTGCCCTCCTTGAGTAATTGGAAAGTAGAGACCATGTGAGTTGTTTCCATATTCATGTCATTCATATAACTTGGAAATTGCACCCTCCTTGGGCCCAGAGTTGATGCTTTTTCCTATGACAGTTTTTTATGTCTTTTCTACTTTTGTGTTGAGCCTCCAAAAGGAAACTATGCCCTTCTTTAGTCAATTGTTTCCTGCTTTTCCTTATGACAACTTCTCTGTCTTTCCTTCTTTTGAGACTGAGCCTCTAAAAGGAAACTACACCCATCTTTGATCAATTGTTGCCTCTTTTGTGTCGGTTGCTTTTCTTTGGCTTTTAACACTTTCATTTTTCCTATTTGATTTCTTTTGTCATACAGTTTCTAATTCTCCTCCTTGGCAAGTTGTATTTCCCATTGCGCCCTCCTAACATGGCAAGCTTAATTCCACATATTATTTGTACATTAATTAATTAATAATAAAAATAAAAATAAGTATAATCCTCATAGATAATGTTTTGACAAAATTCCCTAGGCTAGAGTAATTATTGTCACTTGGAGCCCCTAGGAGTTTTGGCATGGTCAACACTTTGGTGATCAAACTTGAACTGACATGACAGGGGTTCTCCTACAGGAACTGCTTGGTCCCAGAGCAAGAATCTACTTGGTGCCAGACTAGGAAGTCTCTATCTCAACTTGTAGAATCTGCTTGGACCTAATGTCCAGAAACTGTCTGGTCCTAGACTAGAATACCCTAGAGACATATAGAATCCATAACCACATGTTAGGGAATTTCCCATGGCATCAACCTGCTTGGTCCTAGACCAACAACCCAAGAGACTATTAGAGGCCCTAGGGTATCTTCTAGGGTCTTACTCTGCCCTAGTTAACTGACTAGGGTACCATCCTCCCTGAGAATCGGTCTCGAAGCTGCAAGCATCTTGGTAACTGACCAAGTGCCTCCATTCTTAAAGAATGGCTCTCAACCCCAAGATGAGATTCAGTCCCTGACTAAATTAAGTTGATCAACTCCTGGTAACTGACCAAGCGCCTCCATTCTCTCGTATAATTCCTCTCGATGTTGCTCTATCTTTCACACCATGCGGGTTGTAGCATCACTTTTTGTGTGAAAGATCAATTCATGTCAATTCCAACTTCCTCTATCCATTACAAGATAACTCAATTCCTATGACCTCTTCAAGAATGATTCATCTTATTGCTTCAAGAATTAAGTCCAATGGCAGTATCTTTCCATGTGGCCTGCTCTTTATTCTTAGTGGTTGGGCTTAGATAAATCCCCAATTTCGATTCCTCTCATGAAAACTCTATTAGACTTGACTGGGATGGTTGTTTAATCTCGATGGCGACTTGAGACACTTTACCTTTCATTTAATTTTTAATTTACACTGGTGGCAAGTTTTTCAAATCACATACCCCTCATAGATGTTCACCTGATATCTTCATGGATTAAGTTTATTTGCAATGCACAAAAATAAAAATACTTTATGTGTGTGCCTAAATTGATTTGAATTTTCTCATCCTTGTCCGACTATGTGAGGAAAAACACAAAAGAATGTGGATATAGAATGCAAAGCAGAGTATATTAAAAGAGAGAATGATATGCTTGGTCAATTTGGAGTTCCATACAAAATTTCAGACAAACACTTTATTAATTAATCATAATCTAGTCAATTCTTGCTAGCTCATTTAGTTAAGGTGTGGGTCTTGTCAACATGGCGACCCGGGTACAATTCCTCTTAAAGGTGAGCTAGTTGGGAGGAGAGACAAAAAAATCCAGCCATGTTAAGAGTTGGTGTGGCCTAGGCCAGGTGCGATCCTCATGTGACTTGTACAGATTAGATGCCCCTGGGTTGTGGTTCTTAACTAATGGTTCATTGCCACCGACCCTAAGTGACGAGAAATTGAACAAAAAACAAAAACCGGTCATAATCTAACCTATAAAGTAACATTTATTTATGTAGGTGACTTAAGTCACTTTATTACAAATGAACCTAAAGTACATTATTGCTTTATTTTATGACCATTATGATACAATAATTCTATTACATCAAAGGACTACAAGATCGCGAAACCAAAATGTGGATATGTGACTACAAGATGAGCCAACAATGAACACACATGAGTGGAGTGAGCCTACTAGGTATTGAATTTGGGTCATCTTTATAGAAAATTCTCCAAGTTGATGCTACACCAAAACCCAATAGAGACAAAGTGGTTGGCTTTAAGGAGAACATGGGGAGGGTTTATATCCATGTATGTGTGCATAGGTAGTGCATCACATGTTCAACCACTAACTCTAGGTTCCCCCATGGTTATCTTCAGGAGCCAATAAATATATCACATTAAATGAACCATGTCAATAGTGAAAAACTCCTCATTCCTCACCATTGGATCCAACCCCTTGGAGTGAAGGAAAACTTTAAAAAAAACCCAACAGATGTTTCTCCACATTCATAGATAGCAACCCTAGTAAACTCGTCGACGTAGACTAATATGCTTAACCTAGGGGTTCCAATTCAAACCCCACTATGTTAGATATACTATTCTCGCTCACACACAACATTTGGGCTTAACAATCATGAAAAAATAGTTGGCCGCATTTGTAGCCAATCAGGGTCGTTGGAATATCTTTTGGTCATGATTGTGGTTTTTTATTGGAGTATGCATGCTAAGAAGCACTTTGATTTTTCACAAGAAGCACTTTGATTTTCCATTAGACCACAATGTGATAAAGTATTCAAATGTATATTTCAAAATCATATTCAACAATTTTATTGTCGTTTCCTTTGATATGTTTGATTTCAAAATCATATTTACAAATAAATTCCATTTATCTTCTCTGTCAGGTATGGTATTAACACATGGTTGGGTAAATAGAAACTTTCAGCTATTATGATCTATTTATAATTCAAATTTTCTTCCAATAAGATGGTGCATCCATATTTTTAAATCATGCACTATTGAAGCAAGCTCTAAATCATGCATCAGATAATTGAACTCGCGCTCTTTCAAATTTTGAGACTCATAACATACTACATGACCATGATTCCTTCAATGCAAGCAAGAATATCTCATTAGGATATACTATATTTAATACAAGTACATTAGTGAGAAGTTTCTTGAACAACTAGAAACTTTTTTCACACCACTATGTCCATTCAAACTTCTTCCCTTTCCTATGAAGGGATTTGACAAGGCAGGCAATTATGGAGAGTTACCCTAAATGCTTCTGATTTTCCCTAAGGAAATTTACCCATACCATTCTTATCAAATCATCTATGAGCAGCATGAAATACCTTTCTCTTTGTAAGGATTAGGTTCGAGTAGGTCCACATAGATCTGTATGAATCAGTTCCAAAGGTTTTGAGGTTGAGTGTTGTTCCTTCCTTTTGAAATTTTCCATAGCTTGCTTTCCATGTTGACATGAGTCACATATGTTTTGTGTTGGCTTGGATAACTTGGGTAAACCTCTAACTGCCTTTGTTCTACTGGTTTTGACAAGATTGTCAAAGTTTAGATGTCCCAATATTTTGTGTGATAACCAATTCTCATCAATGCGACCAATATAACACTTTTCTCCTTGGATCTCTTCTAGAATGTATACATTTCTAGGAGTTATGGTTCCTCTTCCAACAATCCTTTTTGACCCATTCCTTCGAATCTTACAGCCATAAGCATAAAAGACAACATTTTATTTAGAATCACATATATGTCCTACACTCAGCAGATCATGTTTTAATCCTTTCACATACAACAAATTTTGTGCCTTCACTTTTCCTTTTAGAGCAACAGTCCCTTTGCTAACTATTCTAGTTGTGCCATCATCACCAAATGACACATCTCCACTTTTTTCCTTTGGTTAATGAGATAAATTTCCTTTTGTCACCAGTCATATTCCGAGTGTAACCACTGTCAATATACCATTGGTCTTCATTCTTTTGAGAAGAAAGGTTTATCCCAAAAATTTCATGAGCCCTTTCTTCTTCTTGATAAGAACTTTTCTTCAATCGACAGTCTTGTGCTAAATGTCCAAAATTATTACATATTGTGCACTCAACTTCATACTTGTTTAGTAATGAAAATGGATTTTCATCTGAAATATCATACTTGTTGTGACTCCTGATTTGATTTTGATTTGTATTGGTTGTCCTTGAAAAAAATCTTCTCATCGGTGCCTTACAGTCAACTTCCATGTGACCAAAGTTATGACACATATAACGGTTGCCATCGAACAAATTTGGATACCTATGTCCTTTAGCAGAATTCTGATTGTTTGCAAGAGATGCAATGATTGATCTCCAAATATTATTGGGAGCATATTGATACCTTCTTGTTTCATCATTATTTTTTACCTTATCAACATAACTCTTTGAAGTGTTTATCTCCATGTTTTTGAGGCTGCTTACCTCCTTGATCAGTTCTTCACTTTCTTTTTCCCTCTCTATGAGCAATTTGAAGGATTCTTCCAATGTTTCCCTGATATTTATCAACTCTGTCTTATGTTTGACCAATTTGTCCCTCATGATTCGAACTTCATGGTCTCTAGAACATTCAGCCTTTGATTCTTAGAAACCAATCCCTCTTCAATATCCAAAGTCTCTCTGCTGGTGGATCATATTGTTCAAGTCAATTTAGCTTTTTTCAAACTTTCTATTGAGCATATTTGAATTCTTCAACTGTTATCATAGAACATTGATTTCATTTTCCTTCTTTAATAGGTATGTTGAGGCCTGGAAAATCGCAGGTAACAACAGTAGGGATTCTCCCCAATAAACGTTCCCAATTAGATCGTTATTGTTTGGTATGGGGAATCCGTCCGGTTTATGGTCCAGCTATCGTAGGTCAAGTAACAATTAAAATGTTTAATCGGTTAGGGCCCTTCTCCACTATGTATGTCACATACCCCAATTTTGTAAAATTATGTAAATTGTTTTATTATATTTTGAGACATTATGTTAAACTTAATCCTAAGTAGGGATTGATGACTCA
>LPNX010703922.1:4116-128275 GCA_001517045.1 Pseudotsuga menziesii
CTAGGAATTCGCCTGTTGCAGAGCTGAATTTGTTTTGTTTTCTTCTGATCCTGGTTATTTAAACTCAGAAGAATTTGATTGTCAAAGGGGGTTGGAGCTGCCAAAGCACAAAAGATTTATCTTTTGAAAGCTCTGAATACTCTGCTGCTGTGATCGATGGTCGATACTTTGGGGATGTAAATACTGATCTGCTGGTTCATGCTGTTTGGGCTGCTAGGCAGTTATCTGTCAGTCGTCACAATGTCCTGGGCTGGTGATGTTTGAATCACATTTACAGTTTTAAAACTTATATGTGATATATGATATCTTTCAGTTTTTGGTATTTGCTTTTCCTATATTACTATGTTTGTTTTAATCTCCTTTGATGAATTGTGCGAAGATAAATCTATTAGGTATCGACTGTTCTTGTTTTTAGCTATGCTGGTATAACATATTCTGTAGTTAATAATCTATATTATTGTTACATTATATGGAATGATGCTTGTATTAATTTGCAACGGTTGAATTTTTTTTAAAATTTGCAAATGCTTATATACAGTGCATTTATCAGTATCAGTTGATAACAAGTATTAGTTTAATTGTGCTCCTGATCGGGATAGGGGTTAGAATAGGACTTTATGATTTATTTAGTGTTATTTTTCTGCATGAGATTAAAACTGTGAATATGATTACATATGTTTCTGCAGAGACATCTTTAGCTTATTCCTTGATGTGAATACTGTACATTTGTGTATATGGTTAACAGTAGTGTATTAGTTTTTGTTTGGTTCTGAATTCTGCTGTATCTATATAACAAATTTGTGTATAGTGTTTTCATATAACAGTAGCATAAAACTTAGCTTTAACTCTAATTAATCATTAAAGTTTAAGCACCTACTAATTGATAGCACTAATTACCCTTTTAGGACCCCAGGCTAACAGAGCCTATAAACCTGTCGGGAACGACTACCTGAAACAGCTTGGAACCTGCTCTAAGGATCTCGGACTGGGTCGTTTTCCCCCGTTGCGGGCTTAGTCAAATACGCCCGTCAACAGAGACACATGCATAAGGGTAGTGTTCATCCCTACCAAAGGAGAAAGTCATCATTTGAAGCATGCTTACACTCTTTTGTACACCATTTCATGAGAGATATTACATGCTTGGAGGTTACTCTTTGAGCTGGTCCACTTGGAAGGTTGTTCACATGGTTCATGCCCTATTTTGTGAAGAACGTTTTTGTATTTGGGGCTTGCTTTATAGATTGACTATTGTGCACATGGGTGGCATCTAGGGCCTACAAAGCAAGTTGTGTTTTACTCCAAATAGTGTTATGATGTATAGGAATCCTACAAAGCTAATTGACTCAACAATGAAGTAGGTTTAGAGTCTCTATGTTTATATTTCTAGGTTAATTTTTTTTTAATTTAAGTGTCATTTGTGTGACCTATGCATTCCCACATTCACTTGGTCAATTTAGAACGGATTGGGACGAATTGAGAATTTTGTTACCAATCCATTCAGTCATACCCTGATTTGCTTGGTTCGGTACCAAACTTGTCACTCCAATCGTTTCAAAGGCCGAGTCAACTCAGTTGGGGGTCAACTCAGTTGACTCGGCCACCTGGGTAGAAACACACTTGATTAAATATGCAACTAGTATTGTTGAAAAGGGGGTAGTCTAGTAAAAGGAAAAGGCAATGTTAGGAAAAGGAAATACAAGCAATAAGTGAGAAAGGAGAATTGCCATGTAACTAAAAGAGGGGAATACATAAGAATTCTTAGGGCATACATTATAATTTTTTAGAATTTCCAGTGTACTGTTGTAGGAATTCCACTATGAAAATAAGGTATTGACTTGATAGTCACAATCCCATTAGTATCATAAATTATGGGAGAGATTAGAAAAACATCCCTACACAAATATTAACCGATAAGTATGGTTTTAGTGTTTCATTTGGAGAATAAAATCCTATAACAATAGTTGTTATTATGACTCTTAAAGGGTCCTAGATGAGATCTGTGCACTTTTAGTCCCTTCAACTTTCAAGAAAAAGAAGCCATAAACAACAAGTATGTGCACCCTAGAAAACATGGAAACGATCATAAAACATATTAGGTAAAATGGATAATCATCTACAACATCACAACATCATTCAAGGGAAAACTAAAAACCACTTACAACCATCAAAAGTAAGAGTTACAACAACAACGAGTGTAGAGTAAGGAGATAGGAGTGGCCAGGAAAATGAATAATCAAGTCAATGTAGAGTGGAAAAGTGACCAGCTAGAAGTTTTGAAGAGGAGATTAATCAAGATTCCTTGAAAAAGGAACTCATGTCAAAGATGATTTTTGATGGAACTGACCAACATACCAACTCCGTATCACTTCTATCCGAAGTAAATGTAGATGAATGCGAAGATATGTTCTTTGAAGGAGATAGTCCATTAAAGGAGAACCTCCAGGTTTTGTACAGACATATATTGGCATAAATTGCAGTGTTATATTTGATGCATATGCATAACATATCGTCTCAGGATTGACAACATTGAAAGGCCAAAGTACAATGGCCACAAGCATACATATGAAGCTTATGAAGCCTACCCAATTCATTTTAGGAAAAGGTAATGTAAGCAATAAGTGAGAATGGAGACTTGTATATAACTAAAAGAGGGGCATACATTAGAATTTTTAGGGCTACCAAATTCCCACACCTATTAAGAAAACTCATTCTTGACAAGCTTTTTCTTTAACAAGTTTTTTACTTACAAGTTTTTTTGCTTACAATCTTTCCAAGTTTTTTTGCTGGTATTTTTCTATGCTTATGCCAAATTTTTGTTCAAACATGGTGCAGGTAGAACCAAATAGGTATTTGTTAGACCTGTCTTCCTCCAGCGAAGGGATTTTGGGAAGGCTAGAGGAAAGTGAGACATCCAGTAGGTCTACATGGTATAGATCAACTAGATGTCAAAAGATCAGAAGAAAATTCGACAAACGCATGATTTTTTTTCTCCAAGGAGGGGGGTCATGTTCCTATGATGATGAGATAGTGGGAGACATTGACGTGCCCTTAAGGTACCAACACCTAGTGAAACAATGGGTGCCTAGAGATCTTCCTAAAGTAAACACTGATTTTTTTGTGAATGAGAGGATATATAGAATTGCACCATCGTCATTGCATGGATTGGGGTTGTTTTGCATGGATGATATAAAGGTTGGATACGGTAGATGTACAGAATTGATGAAGTATGTTGGACCCTGTTACAACTACAGTGATTGGATGCGCCTGGTCTAATATACACAAAGTATGCATAGATATGGGTTGTCAGCGAATTATATACAATTGAAAGACAAAGCTCAAAATAAAGGAGAAACGATGTACATGGACGGAAGGCCAAAAACAACCGATAATATTGCGGGGTTTATAAACAGTACACAACCAGAGTCTACACTAAAGCAACCCAACTGCATATTCGACTTGTGTGAAGGAAATAGTGTCTTTGTATGTGCAATTAAATCAATAGCTGTTGGCGAAGAACTACTTATTGATTACAATTTGAATCGTGTAGATACAAACAATGTTAGTATGGTTGTGGTACAACAAATAATTTAACCACCCTTTTATTAATTATTTCAACATCTATAGGACTTTTCATTAGCATATAATTAAAATGCTATACTTTTCATGTTTCCTTATGTAACTTTTAGTATGGTTTTGATGTAGGGTTCTCTCAGGGGCACCTCCATCTCCGTAGATGTTTGTCGACCCGAGTCAAGGCAGCAGGTATACATCGATATTGCCAATCATAATATTAAATTTAGGATGGACATATATATATGTTGTTATGGATTTTCATTAGTATATTAGGTTCGTTTATATAATATTATCTATTTTCCATGCAGAGTGTTGATCAGGGAAGCCAACCCACTATTGATCAGCCGACTACAACATCAGGGCAACAACCAAACATGAATGTAATTCTCCATTTCAAATAATTTAAAATCATAAACATGTATATCGTGACGCATTATGTTTATTTTGTTATGTATTCTTGTGTTTTTATGGTTGCGTTCATGATGGTAATGTTGTATACCTTTTTTGCAGATTGACCGAGGAAAGTCCCTAGCTGTTGATCAAATGACTAGAGCCTCGAGGCAACCAGTAAACCTAAATGTAATTCCACATTCTAAATACTTAAAAAATGTACACATATAAAACATGTAGCATAGTGTTGATTTTTGTTTTGTATTTGTTAGCTTTTACATATTGCGTTCATTGTGATAATGTTCTCTACTTTTTTTGTAGGTGGCTAATCGAGGTAAATCCCCATCTATTGATCAGACCACACCCTCGTCTAGGTGTCAGGTAATCCTAGATGTAATCCCTAATATAATTATTTGTGCACACTATTTCTTCAAAGACTAAGCAATTTTTTATATATTTCAATTGCAGACAGGAGATTCCGTTTTTGAAATAGCATCTCAAAACTCTTTACAGAATGAGGTCTCTTGGTTGATGAGAGATAGTGAAATTAGAGAGTCTGCAGACCTGTTGAGGGTGCTGCAAAGGACAAGGGAAAAACAAAATGAGGAACTAATTCGTATGACATTGGAAGTTCCACTAACAGAAGGGCTCGAACAAAGGATTCAATTGTTGTTACAACAATATAAATAAGTGGACGTAAGTTATCAAATAAAAATGCAAATTCATTAATAAAAAATTTATAATATTTGATTTTATATGCGATTGAACTTATAATACAATGGTTTGAATTTATAGTGTGCTATGGAGATTATCAGTGGTGGTCAAGGAAATGTTGGTCCCAGTAACCAAACTACTCCACGTACACCACATAGTGCTCCCATATTGTCCACTGAACAATTGGCAACACGCTCTGCAACAGTCCCAAGGGCAGCGGAGGGTGCAACCGATGTTGCCCCACCTAGAACAGATGTTGCAGAAGAAAGGGTGGATGCAGGGTTAGATAGAGATGTGGAAGCATTTCCTGGATCTTCTCGTGTGACTAGTACTGGTTCAATAGTGTGTACATTTTTGGTGAATGAAGAACTGGTTCCAATAAAGATAGAGAGGATTCCAGGTCATTATAGATTGTTCAATTTAGGTTTTATAATTTGTGTCTAATATACTGATAATATTTTCTAATGTTGACTAATGATGGCATTAATGTTTTGTAGGAAATGATATATTTTATAAACATATGAATGATTTGGACTTGGAGATATTTGGGCCCACCATCCACACAATGTGGAACAAGAAGCCAAAATATTTAAAGGATGATCTGACTAATCGCTTGGCCCAGTCTGTTCGAAAAAGATACCTTCGATACATCGAAGGTCCTATAGAAGGCTAGAAAACATCTGAAGATTGTCCGAGACCAGTATAGGGTTCACCTAGAAAAGAACCCTAGGTATGAGCGCCCTCCAATGATTCCATCTATGGATTGGAAAGCCCTGGTGGAAGATGGAAAAGATAAGGGGCTAAGAAAATCAGGAAAGATACCACCAGGTGGAACAGGTAGGTATGCAATACATTCCAAAATGTAGTGGTAAGCCTTATTATTACTAGTTTTTATATCAATTTTGGTACATCGACTAATGTATTTAAAAACTTAATTAGGATCTTGGACACATTTAAGGCCACAAACATAAGAATTGAAAAAATTTGCCAACACAAGCTTGGGCCTAGTGGTTACTCCAACTTGGTGGCCCGATATGTAAGTATCGCAAAACCCGAATTTGCATCCAAATATCATACAGATTATCATTTTTGTTTTGTTCTGACAAAAGGATTTAAAATTAATGACATCATGCAAATATGAAGGCCGACCGGTTCAAAGAATTGTCCAGTGCGGATTACATGAAGCTTGTCTTCGAACAGGGCTTTAACGCCGTTGTTGAACACTGGAGAAGCTTGTCTGGGAATGTTGCACAATCTTCTGCTGATCCATCTGGTGCCCAGGTATGTGAAAACTATATAGTCTAATGATAATTTATTATTTCTCATGCAATTTGTTCCTTATAAATAAATTAACATAAATTATTTATTCCTTTTTGTGCAGGAAAGTAATGATCCTGTTCATGTCGAGGATGGAGTACATGACCAACCAAATGAAGATCATGCTTCCCATCCTGGTAATGAATTTATTAATGTGCTACTATTTTTTATAGACCATTGCAGATGATGAACATTAATTCTAATTCTACACAATTCAACTGCAGAGCATGTAGATGCAGATCATAACACGGAACAGGTTGGGCTTGTAAGAGATAATGTTGAACATGTTGATGTGCCCATGGCAGGTAAACACACACATTCGTAATGTTTTTTAAATAAATTACTCGTATTTATCAAAATATAAATATATTAATGAAAGATTTTGACATTATTGTAGAAATTAATCGCCCCTCGCCTGAAGTTCAACCTTGCGAGAAGACTAGTAGGGATATCGATGATCAGATTCCCAAATATGTGACTCTAACTAAATATTTAAAGAGAATAAAAATAAAAAGGAAGTGACTAAACAAATTTTGAGTAATTCTTATTTATAAAAAAAAATAAAAATTAATGGTTTTTTCCTCTGTTTCATGAATGAATGCTTTACTGAATGGTTTACTGATTATTTTTTTTCTGCCATTGGCTAAATTAATGTTTTAATGAATGAGTTAATGAATGGTTTTTTCAACAGTTGAATTATTGAATGGTTTAATGAATGATTTAAAGAATGATTTAATGAAAGCATCTTTCAACTATTGAGTGAAATAATTTGCAGTAGATGCATTGTTATTTGGATTGTGTAATAGTGAAATAAATTGTTATTTGCAAGTATATGCATTGGGTTTGGGGAGTTGAGAGTGATGTGAGGGGGGGAGGGGCCATAAGAGCTTCCACCTTCACGTGGTTGGTCCTGTTTAGTAGAGAATATTAAATTATTCTCGAAACAGAGAGGAGCTCAATGAATGGTAAGGAAGAAAACATTAAAAAACATCTATTTCTATAATTTTAGTGTATAATTTTCATTGTTGCTATTTGACTCCTCCATTGGAACTTGTTACAAATAGCGTTGAGAAATATTTCCATAGTTAAGAGGAAAGAAATGGCGTTTTGATTAGATCGATGGGCTTATATACATAGTATTTTTGGTTATCCATGTTTTATCAGGTGATATATTCTTAACAATTAATTTACTTGAATAGTTGAATAGTACTGTAATTTACATTGTAATATAATTGTATATATTTAGATTGGTTTTGTAATTTTCATAAACAAACATAAATTTATTTGATGGGCCCTAACATGAAACTATTGCAACGAGACAAAAAATGAAGTATGTTGAATGATGTTTTGAAAGGTAAAGCATAAGAAGACAGTGTGAAGATCCACAAATCAAGGTATAACTATGTTTTCTTTTGTTTGATTGAGCTATGTATTGGATATTTATGCATGTGCACACACATACATTTAGTTAATGATGACGATTACCATACATTGAGGCGAACTTTGTTCTATCTGATCTAAACAATTACCTTAAATATTTTGATTTATCATGATAACTGGCCCCTTGGTAATACTTTATCAATACCATATAGCTAGGACAACAAAATTAAATGTAGGCATTTCATTACAAGAAATATCATAGGAATTTGAGTTTGATGGGGATACGAAAGGTCAAAAGACAGAAAAAGATAGATAGACTAGTGAGGAAAATGGTATCTGAAGCGTTGTTTCCCTATTATTCCGCATGAGTATATTGTTATCTACCCCATTTTATATTTCTCTAGTAGTTTTGTAATTTGTTTCTTAATCTCATATCTTTTTCAACTTTCATGTTAGATTGTGCAGTGGAAAACCTGTTTATATTTGCGCTTATCCCTGTAGGTTGTGAGTTGGGCATGGTACACATTGGTTTTTTTAGTTTCCATTGTAAATTTTCATCCCAACATCACTGTGCACTTTATTACTCATAATTGCTAATTTGTTACAAAGTCTTCTTTGTGCAAATCTTTTATTAGGAATTTATATCTTTATGTATTGCTTCCAATTTATCACCGAGTTTAAAGTGGTCACTTAGAGAAAACATCTCAACTCTGGAATACAAAAGAAGAATGTCTACATTGATAATTATGGTAACAAAGTATTGAGATCTACTTGAAAAAATAAAGATCTATTTGCTACTTTATTTCTGGAAGGAATTGTTTGAATGCTTAAGTTATAAAAACTGTTTATTTTTGTTGTTTTCAGGCAATCTTCCAGAGGTATCCACGCCCTGAAAAAGAGTATCAGTCATTTTCACTAATTTACAATGATAGATCACTAGATTTGGTATGACATCTTTTCGCTAAAGGGAACATTTTCACATTTGTTGGAAACAGTTTCGAGGTTCTTTCCCAAGGAAAATATGTTTTTTATTGAAGAAAGCCCATTTGCAACCATGACTTTTGGTGGTCTTGATCCTAATCACTTCAAGGGTAAACATCAATATGCTCATGTTACTTGATACGGTTACTGGAAGGTATGTAATAGAATCATGTTAGTTTTCCAGGTTTAAGGTTGACTGTATTTAAGGATAAACACATGCATACCATGTTCTTTGTATGAGTCAATATAGTTACTAGTAGGTATGTAATGGGATTAGTATACTCTAATAAATCGATTTTGTTATTTCCTTCAGTTTGACATGGGAGACTTCCTCATTGATGATCAATTAACATGTCAGCATACAGTCCATCTTATTCAATTGGGCACATGATTGCTTCTTAAGGAATCTTATGAGACTATAGATGGAATTTTATGAACATTTTGTTGCAGGTTTCTGTGTTGGAGGTTGTGTTTCTATTGCAGATTCTGGAACTTCTTTGCTAGCTGGTCCATCAGTAAAGCATGCATACCTTTGATATTTTGTAAATTTCTTGAATAAGTTAGTGGTGTTTTCTAGGTCTGTGCACGATATGCTATTGTTGTAAAGCATAAGTGTTTCATAGCCACACCAAGGATATAGGGTAGAAAAATCTATTTCAGAATCATAACCAATAGAGTATTATCATTTAAACCACTTTTCTTTGAAATCAACAGTAGTAGACAATTTTATCAGCTAGCAAGTGTAAGTATTAACAACCATCATGTATCATCACTTAGGAATTATTATCATCATTTAGATTAATTGTAAATACTACTGTATATCAACATGAATTACCAGCTGAGTTAACCATCCTTTTAAGGGTTTATACAAGTACTCCTTAGCCTAAAAAGAATGCTTTTGGAAGGCAGAATTCAATGATATTTTTGAGATTTCCCCATAACTCAAATATGACCCTAACTTGGTTGATTTTGTGGGTCTGTTTGATAGGTTTTAGGGCTAGAAATGATAGTAAAACTTATCAGTAAGGAAAGAATCCCTAAATTTCCCTACTAAACAATTAAATGGAGTCATTTTAAGGAAGAAAGTAACCTTTTATCAAGGCCAAATTATCCCAACCCCTGAAACATGTCAAATATGAAACCCTAACTCTGACTTTTGACTGGTTTTTTTAGGTTTCTTCTCAAATTCGTGGATGTAGACAAGAAGATAGGTGACGCACTGGAGGATCTACAGCTAAATAGGCAGGCCAAAATTTGAGGGTAGCTTAGAATTTGAAAATTGTTGTTATTTTTGGATTATTGAATTTTATAAATTTCTAAGGTTTTCTAGTTTATAAAAATGTAGATCTAATCTAACACTACACTAATCACGCAAATGCGTCTATTTACACATGAAATACTAAATTTTGATCAAAATGACAAATCTTAGGGTTTTTGTGAAATTTACTTCAAACCCAAGGCCATGAGGGATGGTGATCAACCTCCCTCTTGGAATATTTCCCTAAGGCTCAACAACTAGGACTTCCAAAAACAACCTCTAGGGTTTGTTGGAGGATCGTAATTAGGGAAAAAATCAGAGATCTAAGGACAAACAAGAGAAAAATCCTCCAAGAGGATGTTTTATAACATGTAAAAGTTGACAAAAGCTGGTAAAAAGCCTCGATTTAGAGAAAACGCGGCATTAGAACCACCATTCAATCCATAGAAGCATAATTTCACCAAACTTTACCAATGGAGCAACCAAGAAAACCCTAGATCCTCCTTGTGCTTGTGTTCTTCCAACAATGCTAGCATCAATCTTGCATGTGCATGAAACCCTAGAATCCACCCATCATTTTACCATAAATCCAAAGAAGAAATAGTAATATATTTGATAAGTTTCCCCTGTGAATCCATAGGCAAGCCTATATCATAGCATCTTCTTCGCATGAAATATTTTTCTAGATCCATTGATTTGCAGATAGTGGTGCTTCCACATGATTCAGTATTGTAATTGCAAGAGGACCTCCACAAACATTTATAGATTCTCAACCAGTCGTAAAAGGACAAGCAAGCATACATTTACCAGAATCCCAATAACTATTTAAAGGATCAAAGACAATCACTTGTCTCTTCTATTGAACAATCATAGAGTGAAATTATGTTGCATATAACTTGATTTTAGCTATGTTACTAGATCCACCACCCTAGTGTGTAAGATTCGCTAACAATCGTAACAAGTTGATCTACCTTAGCTACCAAACTAGGCATATGTGTTGTTTCGGTGGAAGGACTATTAATGTTCAAAGGTGTTACTGAATCTGTAATACTTCCAGTTGATGCAACTATTCTTTCAATGGGGACCATAAGAAGAGAGTTTGATCTATCTTGGCCAAACACAATTGAAGGTTGGACCTATTCATTCTGTAAACCAAGATCACTTGAATTGATTCCAGTCACTAAGGTAGAAAGAGTTTCCATACCTAGTTGTTTCTCCCTCTGTTTCCTAACTACTGTAGAGGATTTCATGTTATATGATGGTCCAAGAGAAGTAGTAGACACAGATACAAATGTGAGAGGTTTTGATAGTTCCCCTAATTTTGACAACGGTGTTGACTACAGAGCACCTCTAACCTCTACTTTTTGGAATTCCCTGGAACTTTTGACCAATTTTATATTTTGGAAAAGGTCATGCCTTTTTTTACCCTTTTGACCTAGTTGGCCTTTTCTTCCTTAAGGTTCGACATGCTATTGCACGATATGATACAGCATATCAGTCACTTTTTCTGCACTTGTTGCATTTATGAATTCTTTGTAAATAACGTAACTTCTCTCTGGCCCTTATTTTTAATTGACAACTAAATTATTTTTCTATCCTTTATATTGTCATGAGTTCTTCTCAAGTGATTTATATCTCCATTGGGCATCCATAAACTACTTATATTATACATTTTATTCCTTCGGTTGACTTGGACTTGAGCATGCATTTTATTTATATGTTTAACAAAATGATTCTATGTCATCACTCATTTGGACATATTGAGTGAAAATCTATCATATCTAAAACACTAATTATATTATTTTGATGCATAAAATTCAATGATCACCGACAGAGTGTGTGCTCTGGAATGAAAAGGATATATAGAAGCATACCATACCAATTTGTTGTAAGAGTTGTCAGGTAAAGAACTGTAAATGAAAAGGATATAGATTATTTACATATTTATTAGAATAATCTCCACCATTATCTGTGTGAAGGATATTGATCCCCTTACCAGATTGTTTCTCTGCAAGAGCTTTAAAATCTCTAAGAAAAGAAAACACATCAGCTTTGTGTTTTAAGAAGAAAACCCCTTTGTATATAGAGATGTAATCAATCAAGGTTAGAACTTAGTACATATATTTATTTATTCATAGATAGGTGAGGAAAGGGACTAGTAATGTCACCGGGCACAAAATCAAGAAGTGATGTGGCTCTCTTAGCCTTTCCTTTCTCAAATCTCTCTTCAAGGTACCTACCAAGAGTATATATTGGAAAAACTCCATCTAAGAAGGATATAGGTGGCAACCACACTATGCCGTCTTGTTTGATTAATTGATGCAATTAACGTAATTTAATATGCCCAAACATATCATGCCATAACTTACTAACATCATTAGAATGCATTAACAAAGCTAGAGTAGGAGTTTTAAGCAAAAAAACTTTGAAAAAACATACAATTTATTTTTGTGATCAACTTTTCTAAGTGAAATCTTTCAATTTTTTTTTTGCTAATTCTACCAACAGGCTTCGCTTTTCCGATGGTGTTTTGATGCTTCTATGAAACATTCGACACATGAAGGAGATGATCAACTAACGCTTTGTATCGACCTTCTGATGACAGTGTGATGACTCTGACACTTCATGTGTCGGTCAGGGTCGAAAATGCGACGCTTTCTAGATAAAAACATCGACGATGTTGTCATGCATCTGACACTTCTGCTCGTCAAAAGGCCAACCCTTTAAGTGTCGGAGGGCTTCGGGTTTTCGACGGTTTATGCAAGTTTTGATTGACACTTTGAAAGAGAAAACTGTCAAATAGGCGACACCATGGTGTGTCGGATCTTCGACCCACTTTGGTAGCATGTTGAATATTTGACATCATGCCACAGACGGAAAAAAAAAGTGTATGTGTTGAAGATGCGACAGAGAAGTGTCAAAATTCAAACATGCAAGGCATCAGATTTTGGGTTGAAATTCCGTTGTGTCTTTTTAATCATCACAAATCAATACACAAAGCTACTTTTTTAACTAGATTTTGCAATTATGTTTTAATTGTATCCTTCTTTAGGAGCAAATGAGTGGTGCTTGCATTTTTATCATCTTAAGCCTCTTAATGCCATCCCACTCTCTTAATGATTATAGTGGCTTCCCCATCCATTAAGTAATCTCTTATGAGATTAACATTAAACATAGCTCAATCCTCCTCTTTAACATATCTAGGAATAGGTTGGGAAAAAGGAGGCCGTATTATAAGCCGACCCGTTCATGATCATACTTTCTTATGGAATGACATTATCAATATCTAGTCATCAGGACGTACTGGCTTGTATCCACAAAATGGTTGCAAGATGGGGGGTCTCATCAGGACATACTGGCTTGTATCCACAAAATGGTGAGGACAGCGGTTTCCAGCTTCATTCTAGGAATGCAAATCTTTAACAAGGATTGATAATATTTGCATATTTAACTAGTCGATGGGATTAAAGCAACTAATTGGGTTAAAAGGTAACCCTGTCAAGGCTATAGACTCCTGCTGGAAGCAGGGCCATGCATGTGGTATTAGAGGTAAAACATTATTATAACTTATTTTTGTCATCGCAAATTGTTCATTTAAAGCGTGTTTCAATGAAGAACATATTTTTATTGGAAATCTAATCAATTAGTATTTATCTTTCAATTCAAAATGATACTTAGAAGGACATCATTAAAAATCAATTACAGATAGGTAAATCTTTAGAAGATTGACTTGTTAATGTGGTGCACATGTTTTAGGGAGAGATTTCTTCTAGTTAAATCCTCATCTTTCATCTCCTTATACATTTACAATTGTTATCTTTTCAAGGAAGAGATAATTGCTTTGCCTCTGTCAGTGGCACAACAAATCACATTTTATCAATTAAAATGGGAACCCCCATTTACTGATTATGAAGTGAATATTGAATTTTATTATCTTGTTGATGGGGTGTCATGATTCTTTCATTTATCCTTGTGTTTTTTTCATGCTTTTGATTCAATAAAATTCGCTTAAAAGTCTTGTGAATTGCAAAAAACATAGTTCTTCTTTGGAACTTGTCATTCCTGCAATCCGCATTGCGGATTGCAGATGGCCCTATTTTTTAAGTTTGTATTTTCCCCTTTCCACAACCCACAACTCACAATGCAGATTGTGGATGTTGAAAAGCTTTCGGTCAATAAAAATTGGATTCTCAGTTCCGCATTTCCCCAATTTCGCAACCTGCAATGTGGATTGCGGAGACCAAAATCGAGATTTTCTTATTTGTTTGGATTTCCATTTTTAGATTTCACCATTTATTTGATCATTTACCTCTATATCTAGTACTATTTGGATCGTTTACTGATCTCTATCTTGTATTTTTTATTTGATTCATTTGAGTTGGTTCCATGATCTTGGTGGTTAACTTACCATATTGTTCTTCACATCTCATACTTGGATTTGGCCTTCACTGCATAAGCTGATTATTCAAGATGGTTGGCTCTGACCTTGGATTGGGATTTTGATTGATTATTTGTCCCCCCTTTTTATGAGTCTAGGTATTGCATTGGCATGATATTTTACAAACAAATTGGATTTTGATCATCTAGCTTTGTTTAAACAAATTAATACCTAATTAAAATTATTGAAATCATTTTTAAATATTCATGATCTTGCTTTGGTTTTCATTAAATTACTTTGTTTATTTTATTAAATCCATATATTAAATCTATACACAATTTGATCTTATAAAACCAACATTTAAATTTAAAAAAAAAGACACATGCTTTAGTTTATACAAGTTCTAATTTCTCTAACTTCCATGGGTTTTTTGTTTATGATTATTTGGGAGTTAGTGGGATTAAATATCAATATTCAAGAATCTAAAATTAGTTTGATCATGAATAATTTTTTCCTTCTCAATAAGTTAATTTGGTCTTAAAAATACAATTTCTATTTTTCTCTTTTACAATTTAAAAGGATTTTCATTTATTATTATGTAGAAGGAAATATTATTATCCTCTTCTTGGTGTTTCATTTTTTGAAAATGGTTATGTTAGAAATCTATTTGTGGGTCTCATTAACTCTCCTATATTCTTGGCAAGGATTGGTTTTCAATATTTGGGCTTTATTCCAACATTTCATTTTTTAAGAATGAGTTTGTAATTAGCTTGGCTTCTTTTATCTTGGTGTGTGTGTGTGTTTACGCATAATTTTCACTCCTAGGTTTTGGGCTTTATTTAGGTTTTCTTTCATTTTGTTTTCATTTCGAGGTTTTGTATTTTAGATTTGATTTATATTTTGTTTAATTACAATTTTACAAATATTAAAATTCAAACCCAAAATGCATCTTTCAATTTTATATGTCCCAAACTATGATAAATTAAAAAAAAACAAATTATCATTCCCATTGAACCATTCTACAACATTTCGTACCTGTCGCATTAGTATGTTAAATTTGATTTAATTTCGGGTTCGTAAAATTGGATTTTAACATTTGCATTCCCATGCATGCGGATTACGGAAGGAAAAAAAAATTCTCATATTTGAATACTCATTTCCAAATTTCACAAGTCACCTTTTAAAATTTTAATTTCCTCATTCCCGCAATTTTAGGAAATGCGAATTTCAGAAGGCAATTTTTTTTTAATTTTAAAAATTTTCATTTCCGCATTCTGCGACCCGGTTTTCTAGACCCTAAGTTTATATTATGTTATGTTTTAATTTAATTTTGGGTCTGTAAATTTTGGTCATTTCATTTTTACTTAGAGTTTTAATTTTGTTTTTGATTTTTTTTCGATTCTGTTTTTTTTAAATCCTAAGTTTCTTTCCTGACATTTGATTTCTGATATTTCGGGAATATTGAGTTTGGATTTTTTTTTTATTTTGGAAAATAATTTGGATAATGGATTTAATAGTTAAATCAACTACCACAGTTCACCCAAAAATTATATCAATGGTTGTTGTGTCTTAACTTCCGGGAGCAATATCTTCAGATTTATAAGTCCAAACCAAGCCCGAGATAGCTCGTTGGAAAGATGGAAGGATGAGGAAATGTTTGGGAAGATTATTTTTTCTAATTTAATAGTTTAACCACCCCAAAAATATACCTTAATAGTCAATTTTGGATTTGGATCAGATTTATATATTTTCATTATATTTTGATTTGCAAATGGATTTTTATTAATTTGGATTTCTTTCATTAGTTTTTGAATGACGTTTTAATTTCTATTTTGGATTATACATGTGTTGATTTGGATTTGAGAGAATCAAATTGAAGGATTTACATCCCGGATTTGGAATGGTCAAAATGTGCCAAGTGAAAATCAATGGTGTTTGGACACGATTTTTGAAGTGATGAAGATGAATATGGAAAATCTGAGACATGGGTTTTGTGTAGAATGAGCCAAATTAGTTAGATCGCATGCTTAATTCCTAGAAAATATCTTATTTGAGAGAGTTGATTCGTTTTTCGGAATGGAATTTCCTAGATTTCTCTCATGGATGGATTTGCTAAATGGAACAACTCAGCTAATTAGCTTGGCAATTGGGGAAACTAATCTTATTTCCATCTGTCATTTATTTTGTATAAATACCTACTTTTTATGCTCTGAAAGAAGGGGGATCTCAAGAAAGACAAATTTATTTATTTCTCTGCAATATAGAATTGTTATGCTTTTTTATGCATATAGTTTCTTATTCAGATCAATGGATGGTACTCTGATTTTTCAGCAAGCTAGTTCATTGGATCTGGAGATCTTCTATAAGGTTTTCATCAATTCATTTAATAAATTGAATTTGGTTTGTTTTCTGCAATTTATTTTAAGAATATGTTTTTGTGTATGTTAAGGAACCTTGTATTTCTGGAAATAAAAGTAATGTTACAAACAGTTTCTGCTACCTTCGCGAAGACCAAGTAAGAGGAAAGGAGTAGCTGACTGCCAGAAGAAGATCCTAGAACACTCAGATGGAATGGCACAACCAAAACACTAAAGCTATATCCAAAACAGGATCATAGCATAGGATAGGTGAAAGAGAAGCTATGACAGGGAGATCACAAAGAAGATAGTCTCAGCCCTGAATTGGGCTAAGTCTTAAGTCTTCCTTTTTTTCCTTGTTTTTTCTTGACTTGTATCCATCCCCCTGAGGCTGGGGACATTAAGGCCAGTTGTCGTGCTTCACAAGAATCATGGTGAAGTTCCTTATCAGAATCTTAAGAGGAAGATTCATGATATCATTTTTTCCCTTGTGGAAGGCCGTTTTTTGTGCTTTCATCCTCTTGAATAGGCATGTGCACCTCAGGAGGAGGTGGACTGGGTCTCTGATCCTATTTTTTTGGGGGTGAGTCTTCATCAAGTTGGTCATCTTGATTGTTTTATTCATGTGGGGGAATCCATGCTTGCCATATTTTGTCTTTGTGGGCCTTCGATATTTTTTGTTGTTGGGTATTCCTTTGCGGGCATGCATTGAGAAGGTGTCCCATGTGTCTGCAGATATTGCACCTGAAGGTTTTGTTTTCATAGTCCAAGGCTTGAATCTAGATGGAGCTTCCTAGTTTCAGGTTGATCTTGTCAGGAATCCCTGAACTGATGTCAATGGTGGTGCAAATGCGAGCAAAGGTAAAAAGACCCTGTGCTAAGTGATAATCGTCAGAGGGAAAAAAACAACCCAAAGCATCACCTATCCCTTTGAAGATCGATTGAGTCCATAAATGGATTGGTAATTTTGGAAGCCGTACCCAGATAGGCACCTTTGTCACTACCATAGTTAGAGGATCAAACATAGGGAACCAGGGGGTTATAAAAATCCTTGCAGATCCCCAGAACCAAGGCCCTTTTCCCATAATAGAAAGAAGATCTTCTCGAGAAGGAAAAATCACTAGAAAAAACCATTTAGAGCAAAGTAAAACCTAAGATTCCTCGGGCCAGTTTGAGTTGATCCACACGATGAGATATTTTGTTTTTTGCCACAATCCATTGAATCTATAGATTAGGGTCTTCTCCTTGAACTATAGAATGTTTTGAATGACTTCTGGTTGCTTAATATCCAAGGTGGGAACCTCCTCGGATTTATCTACAATGTAGACCGGGTGTGGGCTCTGGACCAAATTTTGTGCTTCAGAGAGCCCCGCTTGTGTTCATCCTTCAAGGACTTAGGCTGGGAAGTAGAGGGTCTATTGTTTCCTCCCTTTAGGCTGGCTACCATGGAGATGCAAGCATCCTTTGATATCCCAAGGCTATTGAGTTGTCGGTGATCTGAGAGTTGACGTCCTGAAAAGATAAGCCCCTGCAGTCCTGAAGGGGTTCCTTCTACCTACTGAATCAAGGATTTCAGCTGCAAAACAGATATTAGTGGGGTCACTCGTAAGTAGAGAGAGACCCCCTTCAGATATCTTATGAAAACCAAGAAGACTTTAGGATCTTGAGGAGTTGAAGCGACCAGGTCTAAAAGGGCTTGGTCTCCAATCAATTTCTGTATTCGAAGAGGGTACAAGGGCTCATGTGTCAATACTGCACGAACCCAAGCCTTATCTCTCTATCACTCCACACTATCTAGACAGCTTGAAAAAGAGGCTATGTTTGGCTATGTAGCCTGGAAGCTTCTTGGATTGGGATTCGTGCAAACTTGGTTCACGTGCATGATTCCTGCCATAGTTGGTAGATAGAGGCTACGAATAGGGACGCGAGGAGAGTCTCCCGACCATTGGGGGGTTGCGTCCATCTAGGGTGGTGGTGTAAATCTTACATCTACTAATGAACCAAACCCTAAAATATACTACGTGCGGTGAACCCAATGGCCATTACTAGTGGTCCTATCCTCCCACTCAGGATTAGAAAACGACGCAATGGACCCAGACTTGAGGCCATTTAAGGTTAAGATAGAACTTCATGTACTCGGGACACTATTTTTCCTTGATATTTTTGCTAGATCGGTGTTTGACGAAACCTTGGAAACCATGATAGTGGATGCTAGCGCTCATATCCAAATCTTCTCTGCCATTCTTCCTAATTTCCTTGGATCTATTTCGTTAAAGATAGAAAAATATTTTCAAAATATGTTGATTGTCATCTTATATTCACATTATGTTTCCTATGATTAGACCTTAGAAGTTACTTTCAATTGCAGCATGAATAATTTTCAATCTGTGATGAGCAGAATTCTTGATTTCTCATTATTTTTTTATCATTGCATAACCTCTAATTTTTTATGACACACCAACTGATACGAATCTAATTTTTCAGCTACATAATTAATTGAATACTAATTAAAATTAGTATTTTTCATTTTTCAATAATTCGTTTATGAGGAAAACATTTTTTTTCATTCTTCCAGTTTCATTTTATGATGATTTATATCATTTATCATAGATTGATAGATTAATATGAACTGGTTATCACAATCACATTTGATAAATTACATATTAAGTTTATGTTTACATTTAGGATTAATTTTTAGTCATGATTTAAAGTCTCTTCTTTGAGTAGCAACTGTTACTTAGTGGCTAACGAAGCCTTAAAACCCATAATATTTAGTTATACCAAACAACTTGAGAAAAGGGTAATCCTTGTGTAGGATTATTCAAATCCTTCAACTGGGCTATCGCCCTTACGTTGTTTCCTAGGGTATTTCCAGCACATCCAAGGCATAAACAAATGGCGCTAGAAAGAGGGCATGAACCGACACATTTCCCATAATAAGAGCTAATTTTTATTTATTATTATTTCATGGCTCTTTCCCAAATCCATGCATGGGAGTCTAAAACTGCACTGAGCCTATAAGGGCCTTTACATGAGCTCGCTAAAAAGGCAGTTGATATCTTGTTGAATTTCTATGGTGAACGTAAATTTTTTGTCACTTAGCATATTAGAAGGTATGAGTCTATTTTTCCTTTATTTAATGTCATATATGAATATGTTGCTTGAATATTTTTCCCATTTACCTTCGAAGGTAAGTCTTCTATTTGGTTTTATTTTTTACCTTTGAATTCAATCTCTAGTTGGTTACAATTTAAGAATGTTTTCAGAGATTATTTTGAAGATTATAATATAATTGAAATTAATCAAAATACAATTCAAATGTAGGTACATGATGGAGAATCAATTCGGGATTTTAACACACGATTTCGACAAGTGTATTATAGCTTACATGAAGAAGATAGGCCTTCAGCACAACTCACTTTTCGCCGGTATGTTAGATCTCTTCCTAAGACTATGTCTATGTTCATCTTACGTAAAGGAGTAACCTATTTCAATAAAGCATGCGAAGAGGCTCAAGATCTTGAGAAAGATTTGAAGAGGTATCATTTCAATCTTGATTCTCCTTTTGTTTCGTATGATGTAGAATATGTTGAAGATGAAATAAATGTTTCACAAATAGTTCAATCAGATAGAAAAATTAAGGATTTATACAATGAATTCATGTCCATTAAAAATGAAAGAAATATTCAAAATGTTCTACATGATTTGAAACAAATAGTTTTTGTATGTAAAATTCAATCTTCCTTGGATACAAAAAGAAAATTAGTTGCAAATTCCAATCCTCATTTTTCTCTTTCAAATAGATGTAGGTACGATGAGTGTTTCACATCTTCCCTTCATTGTTTGGAATCTCAATCTGAAACCATTGCAAAAAATCTTAATCCCAATACTTCTAATCTATGTAATGAACAATTTGTTCAAATGAATTTTGAACATTTTCCTTTTTGTCAATTTGTTCATAATGATCCAATTATCAATAAAAATGAAGATTTCAAAAATTATGAGGGAGAATTCCCATTTATTTCTAATGATTGAAAAGGTGTTCCGCCTATAAGTAATATTCATTCTTCATCATTTAATCAAACAATGGATCTTAGAATAGGAAGTTTTGAAGATGCTAATTATACTTCAGATTTTGAAGAACATGTTGATTCTACTCATTTTGCGAAATATGAAAATTATTTTTCTTTGTCCTTCAATTTTGATTGTTACAAACAAAATAAGAACCATAAGTCTTTAGAGGGTGAGTTGGCTGAAATTGAGATTGAATTTGAAAATATTTGTTCCAGATATACTTTTTCTATAATATCAAATTTTAAATGAAAAGTTATTTCGATCAAATAATTTGAAATCAAATAAATCTTATGCACTTGACAAGAATGAATATGTAAATAAAAATCAAGAAGATGAAGTTGTTCACTCACAAGATTCGAATTCCAATATTTTCTTTTAATACAATAACAATGATATATTGTTAAAGGAAAAATTCTCCACTTTCCATTTTGATGAAATTCTTTTGAATCACGATGTTAATAATTTCCAACACACTTTTTATGATCCAATTTATTTATGGTTGGAACAATCATTTTTGAATAATTTTCCATGTCATTTTCATTTATTTATAAATAAGGAACTTAGTTTAGTTTTTCCAATTTTCGGATCTCCATTTTTAAGACTTTTATTGTTGATGCATCATTTTTTTTTCTTACAGGTTTAAAGTTACTTGATTGGCTCCAATGGAAATTCGATTATACTTAGCTTTTGTTTACCTTTAGAGTAGTGTAGGAGTAGGTGTAGAATAGATTAGTTTTGATAATTTCTTTAATAATTAGATTACTCTTTTGGTTTTCTTCAATAAAATATTTGCGATGACAAGCCAAGTCCAAGTTGGAAACGACGCTTCTTCATATACATTCACAGAAATATTTTTATCATTTTTCACTTTATGTTATTCATGCTCTCACTTATTATTTTATTGATTCAATGCATTCATGTTTGAATTATGTCTTTACTTTTAAATTATAATGATCTTGTCATGAAATTTTTTGAGTTAATTCTTTTCCAAGTTTTAAGAGCAAGAATATTTTGACATGAGACAAAGTAATTAAAATTAGAACATCTTCATTACACACAATTTAGTTTAGTATACATAATCTTTAATAAAGAAAGGCCTAATTGTCCTAAACAACTTTATGCGACAAATAACAATGTTGATCATAATCCTTCAACCGAAGGAGAATAAATTTATTTTAAGAGTTTTATTATAATCAATTCAATTAATCGATTCAATACATTTATATTTTATGAATTGATATAATTACTCTCGTTACAATAACAAATTCCTTTGATTCTACAAACATGAAAACAAATACCACTTTTGTTCGCATAAGACAATTTGTTAAGGTCTATTTTTACAATTGTTTTACATTTCTTTTAATTTAGGGCTTCAATTAGCTCAATATCTCATGTGGTGAATAATAATATCAATTGAATTGATCTGATCCACTATGTATCACCCCTATTAGAATAAAAAATTATTTTCTACAACAAAATTTTAAACACATATTCTTCCACATGAGATGTTAGTCATAATCTCAAGGCCTCATTTGCTTTAATTTATTTAGATTGGATTACTTTTTGTTTCATTTTCAAATTGTTTGATTACGCTTGGATTTGTCTAGTCTGATAATCATTTGCATTGGGGAGAAAGGTTGAAATGTTAAAAAATCGATTACAATTATTCTACAATTCCTTGTTTTGAATCATGTTTTATTTATCAAACTTTTTCTAAAATTTAATTGATAGGGGATTGTTGATCCTTAGTTAATGATACTCTCGGGAAATTTTGGTCATTTCGAGCCTACATTTTTTGAAGTCTTGTATGTGAAAAGATATTTTCAAGGTGATTTTCTAGAAGAGGCTATCCCTTTATCAGCGGTGGAACAATTTCTGAGTTTTACCTCTGTACATAAACTCGGTTGCATTGATTATCTTACTCTTTTTAATTATCACAAATCAATACGCAAAGCTACTTTTCTAACTAGATTCTACAAATATGTTTTAATTAGATCATTCTTTGGGAGTAAATGAGTGGGGCTTGCATTGTTATCATCTCAAACCTCTTAACACCATCCCACTCACCTAAGGACTATAGTGGAATCCCCATACATTAAGTAATCTCTTATGAGGTTAACATTAAAGATAGCCCAATCTCCCTCTTTAACATATCTAGGAGTAAGTTGTGAAAAAGGTCTTATTATAAGACGACTTGTTCATGATCATACCTTCTTATGGAATGACTTTATCAATACCTAGTCATCAGGCTAAGATACTAGCTTGTAGCCACAAAATGGTTGCAAGACGGGGGGGTCTCATCATGAGCCAGCTCACTCATTATCTATAAGTTGGTGTGAATGATATTGTCACCAAGTCAGGACAATGGTTTCTAGCTTCATTATAGGAATGCAAATATTTAACAATGATTGATAAGATTTGCATATTTAACTAGTGGATGGGATTAAAGAAACTTATTAGGTTAAAAGATAACCATGTCAAGGCTATAGACGCTTGCTGGCAGTAGGTCCATGCCTGTGGTATTAGAGGTAAAACATTAAGATAACATATTTTTGTCATCACAAATTGTTCATTTAGAGCATGTTTCAATGAAGAACATATTTTATTGGAAATATAATCAATTAGTATTTATCTTTGCATTCAAAATGAAAGTTAGAATGGCATCATTAAAAATCAATTACAGCTAGGTAAAGCTTTAGAAGATTGACTTATTAATGTGGTACACATGTTTTAGGGAAAGCTTTCTTCTTGTTAAAATCCTCATCTTTTGTCTCCTTATACATTTATAATTGCTATCTTTTCAAGGAAGAGATAACTACTTCGCCTTAGTGAGTCATCATTTGTTGTCGGCACAACAGATCACATTTTATCAATTAAAATGGGAACCCCCATCTATTGATTATGAACCGAATCTTGAACTTTATTATCTTGTTTATGGGGTGTCATGATTATTTCCTTTATCCCCGTGTGTTTTTCATGCTTTTGATTGAATAAAATTTTCTTAAAAGTCTTGTGAATTGCGGAAAACATAGTTCTGCTTTGGAACTTGTCATTCCCGCAATCCGCATTGCAGATTGCGGATGTCCCAATTTTTTAAGTTTGGATTTTCCCCTCTTTGCAACCTATAACCCGCAATGCGGATTGTGGATGTCGAAAATTTTTTGGTCAATAAAAATTGGATTCTCGGTTCCACATTTCCGCAACCCACAATGTTGATTGCGTATACCAAAATCGAGATTTTATTATTTGTTTGGATTTCCATTTTTATATTTCACAATTGATTTGATCATTTACCTACGTCTCTGGTACTATTTGGATTGTTTCCTAATCTCTAGCTTGTATTTATGATTTAATTCATTTGAGTTGGTTCCATGATCTTGGTGGTTAAACTTACCATATTGTTCTTCACATCTCATACTTGGATTTGGCCTTCACTGCATAGCTGATTATTCAAGATGGTTGGTTGTGACCTTGGATTGAGATTTTGATTGATTATTTGTCGCCCCTTTTTATGAATCTAGGTATTGCATTGGCATGACATTTTATAAACAAATTGGATTTTAATTGTCTAGCTTTGTTTGAAAAATATAACACCTAATTAAACTTATTGAAATCATTTTTAAATATTCATGATATTGCTTTGGTTTTCATTAAATTACTTTGTTTATTTATTTAAATCTATATATTAAATATATACACAATTTGATTTTATAAAACCAACATTTAAATTTAAAAACCACATATGCTTTAGTTTATACGAGTGCTAATTTCTATAATTTCCATGGTTTTTTTGTTTATGATTATTTGGGAGTTAGTGGGATTAAAATTCAATATTCAACAATCTAAAATTAGTTTGATTGTGTATAAGTGTTTCATTCTCAATAAGTTAATTTGATCTTAAAATACAATTTCTATTTTTCACTTTTGCAATTTAAAAGGATTTTCATTTATTATTATGCAAAAGGAAATATCATTATTCTTTTCTTGGTGTTTCATGTTTAAAAAATGGTTATGTTAGAAATCTATTTGTGGGACTCATTAACTCTCCTTTATTCTTGGGGGGATTGGTTTCCTATATTTTGGATTTATTCTAACATTTCATTTTCTAAGAATTAGTTATAATTAGCTTGGCTTCTTATGTGAGAGAGAGAGTGTGTGTGTCTTTAAGCATAATTTTCACTCTTAGGTTTTGGGCTTTATTTAGGTTTTCTTTCATTTTATTTTCATTTCCAAGTTTCATGTTTTAGATTTGATTTATATTTTGTTTTGTTATAATTTTACAAAAGTTAAAATTCAAATCCAAAATGCATCTTTCAATTTTATATGGCCCAAACTATGATAATTTTTTTTAATTATCGTTTCCATTAAACCAGTCCCATTTCCGCAACATTTTGGACCCGCTGCATTGTTATGTTAAAGTTAATTTAATTTCGGGTCTGTAATATTGGATTTTAACATTTTCATTTCCTCAATCCGTTTCCGAAGGTAAAAAAATTTCTCATATTTGAATAATCATTTCTGCATTTCCACAATACGGGAAGTCATCATTTTAAATATTTATTTCCACATTCCTGCAATTTTTGGATTTCCGCAATTTTAAGAAATGTGGATTGCAGATTCCGGAAGGCAATTTTTTTTAATTACAAATTTTCATTTCCCCATTCCACAACCAGATTTTTCAGACCCTAATTTTATCTTATGCTATGTTTTAATTTGAATTTCAGGTCCATAAATTTTGATAATTTCATTTTTACTTGGGGTTTTAATTTTGTTTTTTAGTTTTTTCTGATTTTGAATTGTTTTTTAAAAAACTCCTAAGTTTCCTTCCTGACATTTGATTTCCGATATTTTAAGAATATTGAGTTTGGATTTTGTTTTGTATTTTGTTTTTCTTTTGGAAAATAATTTGGATAATGGATTTAATAGTTAAATCAATGGCAACAACTCACCCAAAAATGAAATCAATGGCGGTTGAGTCTTAACTTTCCGGATCAATATCTTGAGACTTTCTGGATCAATATCTTGAGATTTATAAGTACAAAATGAGCTCAAGATAGCTTGTTGGAAGGCTCAAAGGATGAGGAATTGTTTGGGAAGATTATTTTTTCCAATTGAATATTTTAACCACCTTGAAAATCTACCTTAACAGTCAATTTTGGATTTGGATCATATTTATATATTTTCATTATATTTTGATTTGTAAATGGATTTTTATTAATTTGGATTTCTTTCATTAGATTTGGAATGATGTTTTAATTTCTGTTTTGGATTGTACATGTGTGGATTTGGATTTGGGGGAATCAAATTAAAGGATTTACATCATGGATTTGGAACGGTCAAAATGTGCCAAATGGAAAGCAATGATCTTTGGACACGATTTCTGGAGTGATGAAGATGAATCTAGAAAATAGAGACATGTGTTTTGTGTAGACTGAGCCAAATTAGTTATAGTGCAAGAAAAATTCCCAAAAAATATCTTATTTGAGATATCCAACTGGTTTTTTAAAATGGAATTTCCCAGATTTCTCTCATGGACGGATTTGCTAAATGGAACAACTCGGCGAGTTAGTTCAACAATTGGGGAAACTGACCTTATCTTCTCCTATCATTTATTTTGTATAAATACCTACTTTCTATGATATGAAAGAATGGGGATCTCAGGAGAGATTTATTTCTTTCTCTATAATATAGAATTGTTATGCATTTTTATGCATACAATTTCTTTTTCGGATCAGTGGATAGTACTATGATTTTTCAGCAAGCTAGTTCATTGGATCTGGATATCTTCTGTAAGGTTTTCATCAATTCATTTAATAAATTGAATTTGGTTTGTTTTCTGCAATTTATTTTCAGAATATGTCTATTGTCATCTTAAATTCACATTTTGTTGCATATGTTTAGACCTAGGAAGTTACTTTCAATTACAGCATGAATCATTTTCAATATGTGATGAGCAGAATTCTTGATTTGTCATGATTTTTCTTATCATTGCATAACCTCTAATGTTTTGTGACACACCAATTGATACAAAACTTATTTTTCATCTTGATAATCAATTGAATACTAATTAAAATTAGTATTTTTATTTTTTCAATAATTAGTTTATGAGGAAAAGATTTTTGTTTCTCATTCTATCCATTCGATTAGAAGATTATTTTTATCATTTATCATAGATTGAAAGATTAATATTAACTGGTTATCACAATCACATTTGATAAATTACATATTAAGTTTAGTTTTGTATTTAGGATTATTTTTCATTCATGATTTAAAGTCTCTTCTTTGAGGAGAAACCATCACTTAGCAGCTAACGAAGTTAGAGTTAGTTATACCAAATAGCTAGAGAATAGGGTAATCCTTGTGTAGGATTTTTTAAAGCCTTCGGATGGGATATCTCCCTTATGTTTTTGCCTAGTGTACTTCTAGCACATTCAAGGCATCAATAGTAAAGAACCAACAATTGTGTTGAATTTTATACTTTATGAATGTTGTTGAAAAATTCAAGGGAAAGACGTTTAAAAAATATCCAAGTTTTTGGAGACTCAAAACTCTTGATGGACTTGACCAACTAGTACTACAACATTGAAATCTTAGGTTTTCTAATCATTATGAATAATACACATGGGTAAATGGTACTTTTCAGTTCATTTCTTTTGCAAATATTTATAGAGAATTTAATTCCAAAGAGGACCAATTTTCTAAAAAAATCTTTTATTTTGCAAGAGGCTACCTTATCTAAACGATAATTCAAATGAAGACTCTCCTGTAAGGCTTATAAAGGTCATTACATTATGTCATTGATGATGCACTAAAACATGTTGAATCGGTCTTTTAAGACCTTTGTAATTTTAATTGACTTGTTAGCACTATGAAGATATGTTTAATGTATTTAATGATAAGGTGATTAGATGACACTGAAGGAAGAATGTATCGAATTTGTGATAGGACTATTTTATTTTTGTGAATGGTTAAGGAGAATTCATAGATTCCTTGACTATGAGTTAGTCTAGGACTATTTGAATGTATAATTTTATTTTAATATCTAAAATAATGAATATAATATTTTTTTATTGGAAAAGAGTACACCAACATAGATCCATATTAAATTGAGATCTTTTAAGCACTAAGAGTTTTGCATCTCAATTTTTGTTATCCCTTTCAATGTTATTTCAAATTTAAGATATAACTATGCGAGTTGGTAAGAAGAGAAGGTTGGTGATATCTCCATTTAAAGTCTAATTCTTTGAAAAGTGTAACCCTATAAAATAATAAGACCATTATAGTTGCTGCATTTGAGATTTAAAAAATTATAGTTGCTAATGCAGCAAGTCCCTGCCATATGTGGTAGCTGGCAGCAAATAGTGGATATAGCTTAAGAAAAGCTAGCTCGAAGCTACTATAAAACTACTTGTATTAATTTGAGCTACTCCCGGTGTTTTACAAATGCTAACAGTGGCCAAAAACAAGTTTTCATTTTTGAAGGATTTTTTATAAGTAGGAAAAGCAAAAGTTACAGCACACCGACTGTTTTTGGAGTATGGCATTTAATGATAATATGGTTTGCAGAAGTTATATCCAGTGTATCACCCAAGTATGATAAAGTTGAGCAGAATCCTTGCTTAAGGGATCCCCATTTGCACATCTGTGGTCGCGCTTCTTCGTGCAGGTGCCAACAAGTTCCTGCCTATTGTTATGTTTGTTGCCTTAATATTGTAGATTGTAGATGTTGCATGTGATGATCGTAAATGTTATTTAAGGTTAACCAGTAGCCGCATCATAGCCAATTTCAGCCACCACAAGACCCTACATGTCATCCAAAAGGTGGACCACACATTGAATAGCTTCCAACTGTGCATCATGAAGGAGAACACCCACATAAAAGCTCACAACTTAATAGTGTGTTCAATGTGTCAATGCGATCAGAATACACCCCATGCAGGTGAGATAGCTGTAGCACAATAAAAAGGCATCTTTCATTTGCTAACTCTCTGCTCTATCCGAGAACTGTCATACAAGTCCCAAAGCACCGCCAGAAGACAACAAGGCGAATATTAATGATGTTCCCAATTGCAAGTGTCAAAGAGCATCCAAATGTTAAGTTATTGGAGCTGAGCCTGGCGAGTGTGCTCTCACCGGCGCCAGGAGAGATTGTTCTGAGGATGGAGAATTAAGTAAACCAAGATATACAAATGTCAAAGTTGAGCATACAAGCATCTACGGGAGACATAAGGCATGGCTAATGGCAACGATTGGTGTCCAAGAAAGAGCACCTGTCCAAGAAAGAGTCTGACAAACGTAGTCATAATTAGAGGGCGTAGTTAATGTAAAAGGGTTGAGTTTTGTTGTTGTCTAAGTACACTACGCCAATATAAAGTGCCACTGTAATGGAGGGTGCAAATCCACAATGAAATTGAACACCTGAGTGTGAAAGTAAAAACTGGAGCCGAGGTGATTTTGTTCATGTAATGGAGGGTGCAAATCCACAACGAAATTGAACACCTGAGTGTGAAAGTAAGCACTGAAGCCGAGGTGATTTTGTTCAAACTTTAGATATTGCAGGTTGCCTTATTCATTTGAACAATATATTCATGCGGCGAATTTATTTCATTCCATGGTTGTGAAATTGAACACCTGAGTGTGAAAGTAAGCACCGGAGCCGAGGTGATTTTGTTCAAACTTTAGATATTGCAGGTTGCCTTCTTCATTTGAACAATATATTCATGCAGCGAATTTAATTCATTCCATGGTTGCGATTTCTCGTGAAGGGAGAACCCGTTGAGTACATTGAAGAAGAAGCATTTTATTAATTTCTTAAGTTTGCTTCTCCATCTTTCGTCCGTCTATATCACAGTGGTGTTTTTGGATAGGAGCATATGTTTACAAATGGTCACATAAACAATATATCCATGAATAGCGATCAAAACTTTCAAAGGGATAAGGAATAATATATAACTTTCAAAGGGATAAGGAATAATATTTTAAATAGGAACTATGTAGCCACGATTATAAATGAATGTTTAAAATATTATGATGAAAAAGATTCATTTATTTATTTAAATGATAAATTAAACGGTAGCATTATGAGTATCTATAATTGTTATATTAGAAAATATAATACAAAGTTATCTTTGTTTCAGAAAGAAAAAAAAAATCATTGTTTTATGAAGTTTAAACTTTTTTAATACCAAATTATGTTGTCAAGTAAACCTTGAACAACTTCCAACGAATTTGGAAAAGATGAGTTGGATTGGTCGACGGATCGTTGGAAAAAATTAGTGGGTCTCCTCCAGATATAACCTAAATTCGTGGTAGCGAGGGAGATCTGCCCTACACACGCGGCACACACAATGTAGCTTTTCTGTAAACTGATTGCAGGTGAAGTGGAGCAGCTGCCTCCAAGTGCCGGGCATGAATTCACAGGTGTGGCCTCTCTGTGCAACCAGATTATTATATGGATGAATTGTCAAATCTCTTTACTGAGAATAACACCAATGCAGTGTCGTAGGTCGAGGTGACAAAAGAAGCAAATGGCATGACCTTACTGAGAATAACGCCAATGCAGTGTCGAAGGTCGAGGTGACAGGAGAAACAAACTGCATGACGTTCATGTGTAACAGCCCTAAAAAGGCACCCTTTTAGCTGCTTATAAGTGCTGTTACACGCCATCATTTCTGTGTGAACAGATCTAATAATATCTCCTTAAGTGCTCACTGTTATAACTCATAACAGGCTATCGTTTAACCTGTGACTAATGTGCCTGCCTTCTGCTAATGGAAAATTTCTCTAATTGGTGCGCTGATAATCCCTTAGCTAGAGTTCATGGGATGATAAGCTTTAAACCCGAACCCGTGTTGCTGTTGTGCTATCATCGTGACCTCGTGCTAGTTCGTGGGCTGCAAGATGGAAGCTAGAACCTGGAGCTGGCTGGTTCAATAGCTGGCTGGGATGATTTACCGAAACCTCGTGAACCATACAATGGGTTGCACAGTTTAACCTTGTCTACCATAAATTGTTCATGTCTGCGATGTGCAATGTTATGCTATATGCCTCTGTAATTCAAATGGTTGTTACCTGTTTGCCTTCAAATTGTGACACCTTCAAATTGTGCTATGCATGTAGGCATTTTGTTATGAATTGATGTCCGAGGGCACGGGCCTTACTAGTTTGAGGCATATGAGCATATTGGCATGGCCATAGGCCAAAAGACAATATGACTTAGCTGAGTATGACGACTGTGCACAATGATAATGGCGAAGAAAAATGTCTACGCTTGCTTCAGCTTCGGCGGCCTGAAGAAGAAGGCCAAGCAGGCGGCCAAGCCAAAGCCCAAGTTTTTTTAAATCCAGATGAAGAGTTTAGAGGGCTAGTTCACCGGAAAGAACCATCCATTAAGGCTTAGGCTAGGGCATAGGTACCAGTAGTTTACCGGGTTGAAGCATGACAGCCAACAGCAACAAAAACATACATTCAAGCGGATTGGATTGCAGGTCCTGCGATTGAGTAATTGTGTTTAAAATGTTTTACATGGTGAAGAATTTCTTTTGAATTCTATAGTGGATTGGTGGGAAATTACAGGTTCAATCCCCTTGGCCTCGGCAAGCCCTCAGAGTATTTATAGTATGAGGTCGATTCTCTGGACCAGAACCTCCACCAAAATCTCCGAAGAGATCTCCTCGGCAACTTCGCTGGAGACCCCGATATCAAGCCCTCCATCCAACCCTACAACAAAGTCTTCGGATTGCAGAGGTTCAGAGACTGCGAGCTCATCCATGGCCGCTGGGACATGCTCGACGTTCTTGGAGCACTAGCCGTGGAGGGTTTTACCGGCGTATATTGGCAAGACGCTGGAAAGGTACGATTCAAGTCTCTGTAATTTTGTCTGTTTAAATTTTGTCAATGTTTCTATCATTATTTGATTGTTGTAATGGCCTTCGGCCGTTTCCACCATTGGATTTTGAGCCATTATTAGTTGACTTGTTATACATCTGAAAACTTGCTTTCATGAGGAAGTTTGATATGCTTCAGAAACTTACAACATCACTTCGTTGAGGTTCTAAATCTTAATGTAATTGTAATTTTTTCATAAAAGTACTTACATGATTTTTAGAGTCCTGTAAATATCATGGTTTTCTGGCATCATGGAAGATCAGCTCTTCTATGCATCCATCCAGAGAAGCTCTTACGCCCTCTTGTTCACCAGCTGCGTTCTGAATCAAATCTAAAAGTTCTTATGCCCTCTTGTTCACCAGCTGAGTTCTGAATCAAATCTGAAAGAAAGGTAAGTGGCCTTTCCTTCGGCCTTTGAGCATGGGTAAATAGGATGTGGCGGTGCAGGTGTAGCTTGTTGCAGCTACCATGTGTACACATGGCTAGCGGCCATCTTCTATGCATCCATCCGAAGAAGCTCTTACGCCCTCTTGTTCACCAGCTGCGTTCTGAATCAAATCTAAAAGTTCTTATGCCCTCTTGTTCACCAGCTGAGTTCTGAATCAAATCTGAAAGAAAGGTAAGTGGCCTTTCCTTCGGCCTTTGAGCATGGGTAAATAGGATGTGGCGGTGCAGGTGTAGCTTGTTGCAGCTACATGTGTACACATGGCCAGCTACCAGCATGCAACATGCTTGTGAGATCATTGTAATCCAAAATGGAGGATAGTAAACATTTAATGTCAGAGGTAATGCTAGATCGATTTCTAGCATTACTTGGTTTGTTTGAAAATTATTTAATAATCATGTTTTTACCCTAAGAATTTTAGGGACTATGTACACTCCGCCTCGATATGAGGCCAAATAAGAGGAAGAATCTAGCGATTGGTAGAGAAAAAGTGTTTGGTTATTTTTGCAATTGAAACTTAGGCTAAACGATCAAACATTATATTGAATCTCGTGTTATTTGTATTGGTTTTCGTGTTGATTAATAGAATTGGCGGCAAACCGATTCATAGAGTCCCTGCTGGCCCGAGGGCAGGGACTAATAAGACCATTATAGTTGCTGAATAAAATTACAAGTGATATATTCTATATAATATAACACACCTTAATTTTTAGAAGTGACGGATTCTTAACACTCACCTTAATTTTTATAAGTGATGGATACTTAACATTTAAGTCCATGAAAACATCTTGTGCATATAGGTCAAGTTGAATTTTAACCATGCATCTCAAAGAAACATGGGTAAAACAAGTTGAGTTGCCTTGATAAGGAATGCTAATTGAAAATATATTTTATTAGAGATAAAGGCTTTCATAGATTGCAAAAAAAATCATGTATCCTTGAGATCATAAGATTTCCATTGGCATTGACATTGACAATTCACATTAACGTCAAGATATGTTGGGTACGCTAATTTTGTATAAGATATCTATGCCAAGGGTTCAATGATTAGAAATAAAAAACAATTAGTTAAGCAATTGATGTATTGAATCATGTTTAGGAACAAATTCTAACTTTAGTGTAGGAATTTCAACTTATTTATTTCCTTGGCACCAACAACCAGGTTATAGAAAGAAAGACATGGTCAAGAAACCTTAATGCTATCGATGCATAAGGAGGTCCCACATTGATAACACTTTAGTATATCAATTTCCGTTCGCCCATTGATGGAAATTGCAACATTTCCCTTGCGTTTCCATAAGAATAAGGATTAAAGCGCTACTCTATAGATATCTCAAGTGGTTTTCAACAACTAAAGGAATCCATGAATCCTTATCTAGGCATATCTAGGCATATGCATTAAGGTGTCATATTTTGGTAAATTAAGTATTAAAAGTGTTGTTGTAAATGTAAATTCAAAAAATATTATTATTATTGTTGTTGTTGTTGTTGTTGTTGTTTTTATTATTATTATTATTATATTTTATTGTACTTTTTCTATTCCTCCTTTTGGGAATTTTTTCCCTTCGATCAGAGATGTAATTATTGTAATTGGTCATGTAAATGGTCGAGGTAAAACCTACATTGTAAGTTGGGGAAATAGTCCCCAAATAAATAATGTAAAATGTATTTTTAGTCTCCCATGAGGACAAGTCGGCCAAATCAGGTAGATAAGTTGTCCTTGTTAAGGAAAAAGGTCACATACATGATCATTATAAATAGGGAGGCGCCCTCCCTCATTTGGACACATAGCAACACAAGCAAGTTCCCTCCAAGAGAGAGAGAAAGACAAGTTCGTTGGGAAGAAGAAGAAGAAGATGCAGAAGACATATTATCTTTTGTTTTTCTATATTTGTCTGGCATTGTATTAAGTGACAAATCTATACAGAAGAAGTTGTTGGGTTTTCTCCCTTGTGGTTTCCCAGGATAAAACTATTTGTCTCTTTACTTATGATGTGTGTGTTTATCTTTTATTTATCCTAGTACATTAGGTTAAAGATATAACAAGTTTGAATTCAAGTGCAAACTCTAACATGGTATCAAAACCACCCTGAAAGAAGGCACTATGCAGCTGCGGAAACTAAGACTTCCAATATCTGACACCTTTCTCCACAAATTTTCTAAAAAAGAGGGATAGGATAACTAGCCTCAAGGAGGCACAAATTTTGGTGGAGAAAGATTTTAGTTTGAATCACTTTAAATTTTTTACTATGGGACACTGTAGGAAGGAACTAGGGCACCAAGTTTTGGGGGCTTCCCTCCATAGATTTTGGAAAAGGACCTCACTAGCAAACTCACTTCAAGGAGGCACATATTTCTATCTAGGAAGAATTTCAAGATTCCAAGTTTGAAAAATTAAGGTTTCTTTGTGGAACCCTAGGTTAGCCAAATCAAAGAACTATTTGGGAATCTCGAATTTGTAAGATTTGTTTCCTTTTAATTTCCATTTGAGGTTCTCATATCAAGATGTTGAATCATACTAAGATTGAGGACAAGCTTGAAGGGGCTGACAACTTTTGAGCATGGAAGTATAGAATTTCTCTCATCCTAGAGGAGAATTACTTTGTAATGTCCCTCCTCAGTGACCATGATTTTATGTGTCCTAAACATGTACTGGTTCTATCCTAGGATGGGTTGTTTTGTAAAAAATTAATCATGAATATGCATATTGGACTAGGATGCAATTTCTAATTTTAATTAATAATACGATGCTTTAATAAATTTTATGTTAAGTCGTGCCTAGGTGACAAGGAGGGAGAGTGGGTCCAAGTGAACCATGAGTTTTCAAATAGAAAAGGAAACTTAGAGATAATCAAGAAAAATATCCAAAAGAACTCAAGACAAAAATATAGAAGCCTCCCAAATCAGTCAGAGAGAAAAGTGGGGACAAAGGAAGCAACTGCAGAAAATTTGTTAGGGTAAAAAGCAGAAAACGTTTGGAGGATGCAGCTTCTAAAAGAGAAAGAGGAAAGTTAGTCAAAAAGGAAGGAGGGAACAGTTTCTAATGGAGTAAAATAAATTCTAACAAAATCACTAGGGCACAGTTTCCAAAAATATGAAAATCTAGGTCACAGGAAAATCAAGCAAGTGAGCAAGTTTCTCCATCCATCCATGAGGGCGCATTGGTCAAGCTAGCTTGGGCATGAAGCTAACTTGATATATAGGAAGGAGAGTGCACCCCTCTTCCAAATTTTGGTCATTGTGTTTTTTATTTTGATATTTTCTCTCAATCATTGAGTGATGTGCCTCAATTGATGCTTTGGGTGGTGTGCCCCTTACCCAGTGCTTTTCATGATTTGGTTTCTAATGTCAGTGCAGCCATCGAAGAAGTTTTATTGTAGGTTTTGATGTCGCCTTTGGATAATTTCTATATCATCCAACAAATTTTGTATACTTCCTTTCATTTCATACCAATTTATCCTATTTGCATAGTTTGGAAGGCTCTCGATTCAATTCTACTTAGTTTCCTAGCTCTGGAGCCATTCTATGGGGTTTCATTACTATAAGAGGATATATGTGAGATTCAAGTGAGATGAATTTAGACCCTCACTGATATATTATGATGTAATTTAATTTATATTAAAGTTTCACGGTATTCTGAACTTGTTTGATTAAGTTTCACAAAGATATTTCAAACCCTGCCTAGATTTCAATAAAAAATGGACTAGTTTTCTAGTTTGAATTAAATAGTCAATATAAACATATCAATTTTATTTCATTTATGCTATGAAAATTCATTAATAATCTAATTTTGATATTCCATGTCTGAAACTGGATATTAGAGTCCCTTTTCATGTGTTTGTAAATCCCATAAGTTTAGTTGGTTGCTTAGTCCTAGTGCCTTGTTTTTCCTTTGCGATCCTTAGGATTATTTTTTAATCATAATATATATTATAAAAATTCTAATAATTATTTTAGCATTGCAAACATAGTTCTAGAACCCTCCAAATTTCCTCTTAGCCTTTGGTTGCTTGGAGACTATTTGTAAAGATTTCAGTTTGCATCGGTTATGACTCCTAGAAGCCTGGTAGTAGAATTCATCCTGGATGATGTTCGAAACCTAAAAGTTACAAACATCCATTTTCTTAGGAATATGGAATATTAGTATCCTCCTTTTCTTTTGGTTTCACCTACAAATCCCAATTTATTCCCTCCTTGGCTTGTTAAATTCCCCACATGTTAGCTAATGTCTTAAAGTTTGTTTTAAAAAATTATTGCATAGAGTTAGTGGACCTTAATTATACCTTAGGTTCATTACAATGGTATCATATCATGGTCCTCTAAACCTTCTATTAACTTACCTTGATGACTACCAAAAGAGACCCCAATCCAAGACACAAAAATCCTGAAGATCTTTTCATTGTTGGAGAAGAGGAGGTCAATTCCATCCAAGGGAATATTAGAGGAGTGGAAGGAAGTATGGATGATAGAGGAATAATTAGAGAAGAAAATTATGAAGCATTTGCACATAAAATTCTGAAAACTAGGGAGAAATTCACCTAAATACAAACAGAAACCAGAGACATTCTCTCTAGGTTGGTGGATAAGAAAGAAGGGGAAGTCAACAGTAGTGGTTCTCACCAAGAGGAGAAAAAATTCTTCAAGGAGAAAATATTATCTAATACTGGACCCCATAATAGACCAATTTAATTCAAATAGCTACCAATTTCTAATATTCCAAAGTTTCTGGAGCATAGGGTGGAGGAATTTGAAGTGTAATTTTAAAGGGGTCACACCAATTGAGGTTCAGCTCATAGAATACATGGCTTTCAGTGAAGAGTTAAAAATACCAATGACCTTTAGAGACTACTATGATTATCAATATAGGGTGAAATCTAGATGAGATAATAGAATTACTATTTAAAAATTTGAGTTGCAGAGAACCATAGGAAAAATTTCCCTTCCTTATTTTAATGGATCTGCAAAATGCACTACGAACTCATCGGTGAAGAAACTTGATACTTATTTTTCAGTTGAATCCTATCATGGAAAGAGATTCCATTGGGATAGACACCCTAAATTTGGAATGAGATGCAAGTGATACAGTGACTATCTATGACTATTTCACCAGAAGGTTGGTGAACAGATATGATAGAAGAGATCATAATATATCATTCAGGGATCTTGCTCAATTAAAGCAGTTAGGAAATCCAGAATCTTACGTATCAGAATTTCAAAAGGTGGTTGTCATGGTGAATGATATATCATAATTCCAAATAGTTATTTTTTTTAAAGAAGGACTAGAAGAGCCACTTAAAGGTCTGGTTAAAGATCATCAACCTCATATACTGTAAGATTCCATGGATAGTGACCCGATATCTTCAAGGTGCTATCCCAAAAACCAGATTTCCACCAAAGAGTAATTTTCCTCAAGATTCAAGGATAACATACCTTTCCAAAAGGTCCCATTTGAAACTTCAAGAGGGACAAATTTTGTAAATATCGACATGAATTCAGAAGAAAGAAGTTGTGCCTTTCATGCCAGGAGCCATGGGTTTCGAAACATAAATGTGCTAAGGGGAAAGCACACTATATTGAAGTTTTTTTATTAAAGTGAATATGAAGGAGAGGATGCAGACCATCCAACAGATGCAAATGAAAAATTTGGATTAGCTGAAGAGGAGGAGAAATCACAACTAGATATCAAAAAAAATGTTATTCTGTCTAGAGTCCCTAGATTTTAGAATCTCTGGTTCAAATGAGTAGTCCAAGGTCAGAGAGCCATTGTTTTGGTGGATGGAGGAGCCACCCATAATTTCATTGATACTGCAATGGTGGAGAAAATAAATATCCCCACCAAATCCTTTGATGGATCCACTATCATAACCCATGGGGATCACTCCATGAATTGCACAAAATGGATTCCCAAGATGCAAGTGACTATTGGGGACTATACAATTACTGATAATTTCTATGTGGTGAATGTGGATGAAACCAATGTAGTGTTGGGATTCCAATGTTTATTTTCCATTGGTGAACATTCTGTGAACTAGAAATTTAAAGGTTCTGATGGGAAACAATTTATTTTGACAAGCATGAATACTTACCCAAAGCAGTTGATCTCTTCCCACGACATGAGATCTATATTAATACATGAAGACATAGAGTGCAGGCATGGTGAATTTTTCATTGCTCTACAAGGATCATCAATATACATTTCTCAACATCCTAACAATATTAAGGTACTGCTAAAAAATTATGAGAAAATATTTGGATATCTTCCCCCGGGGAGACCGCTCAACAAAGGGGTTGATAATTTGATATAATTGGAGGTAGGGACACTTCTTATCATGATTCGACCTTACAAGAATCCCAAAAGGTTGAAAGATGAAATTGAAAGGACCATAAAGGAGATGTTGGAATTGGATCTAATTAGATCTAGTACTGGTCCTTTTGCTTCATCAGTGGTGTTGGTGAAGAAGAAGGATGGGACGTTGAGGATGTGCATAGGGTATAGAGCTCTAAATAAAATAACCATTAAGAATTGGTACCCCATCCCAAGGATTGATGAGTTAATGGATGAGTTGAATGGGGCCAACTTTTTCTCCAAGATTGACTTCTGTTATGGATATCATCAAATCCAGATGACAAAAGAAGACATACAGAATAAAACTTTCTAATATCATTATGGCCATTTTGAATTCCTAGTCATGCCCTTTGGCTTGCCTAATGCACCTACACCATTTCAATCTTGCATGAACATGGTTTTCATGTAGGAGCTCCATAAGTATGTGTTAGTATTTTTTATGATATTTTAATATATAGTAAAAATTGGAAAGAACATCTTCAATATTTGGAAGTTGTACTAAACAATTCTTGCAAACCATTCGTTGCATAAAACGTTATCCAAATGTGAGTTTGGGATGACTAAGTTGTTGTATCTTTGCCATCTAATTGGGAAAGGGGGTGAATGTCCACATAAAAAAGATCCAATATATCACAGATTGGCCAAGCCCTATTAGAAAATCATACCATCTAGTACCATGGTCACATATCACCTAGGACATACCCTAATTGTTTTTCGATTAAGTTGCATAGTCCAAACTTTGGTTATGTTGGTCTCCAAATATATTTGGGGGTTTTCAACCATTAATTACACCAAAATCCCACATTTTCATCATTCAGGAGAATGAGTGCCCTCATTAATGATATTTTGGTCTCTTGGGGTGCTCCCGGGAACTAGTTTGACCAGAGGCGCCCATGCATTGTATTGGAGCATTTTTTGCATTGCAGGATGCGCAGCAGTGAATGTAGCAGTCTCATACCTTTTTTCTCACTATATTCAACTATTTTTAATTGAATTCCAAAATGGTAATCTAGTTGAGGTCGAAAGGTCTCTATAGAGTAACCATGGGAATAGAGAATGAGCCAATTCAGCTGTTGAGAAGTCCAAGTATTTCAACAGATTGGATGAAGCATTTGGGATTCTTTGTCTCAGTGTTTCAAGGGATATTTATATTCATGTAGATAGTATTACAACACCCAATGAGGTGTGTCTCAAGATCAAGACACTGTTTGGGAAGACAGATGAGATGAGAGGGAACCAACTTGAAAATGAGTTGATCACTTTGAGTCCAACTCACTTTGACATGATCCATGATTTATTCACCAAATTCAAATCCTTGGTACTTCAGCTCAAACAATGTGGCATCAAAAATAAGGAAGAGCAGTTGTTTATTTCAAGATTCCACTTAGGCAAGCTAATAGTTCGAAACATGAGAATTCCTACCTTGCCAGACTTCATGGATTCTTTGACTCAAGAAAAAAAAATTGTTTCAAATGGGTACCATCGAATCCACTAAGATTCAAGCCCATGCTGCAGATGTTTCAAATCAAGAAAAGGGAAAAAATAAGACCAAGGATTCAAAGCAGTAAAAGAAGAAGACACGAGAGAATCCCAAATCTTATGATGGGGGTTCGAATCCTATAAATGACAAATGAAAGAATCAAGAGAAGACAAAATGCACTTATTTTCACAAAGTTTTGCATCCAGAGAGTGGATTCATGAATAAAACCATTGAAATGATGTAAAAACCCCTTGAGAAGAACAACATTCCTCTTCCAAATGGTGCAAGGAAGGAAGAGGGAGGTTTGAATTTTGAGAACAAGGATAGATTCCATGCACTAGTTACTGCATCTTCTGAATATTCCTCCATCATTATGGATTCATGTTCCTCAAGGTACATGGATTCTATATAAGAGTCATTCTCATCCCTACATCCATACAGTGGTCCATCCATCCTCACGGGTGATGACTCTGAGATCCCATCCAAAGGGATTGTAAAGATCAACCTTGACAAGGGGTATTTCAACAATGTGTTGTATAATCCTAATATTGTAGCTAACCTACTCGTTTTCTATCAAATCACACATACAGGTTCAGCCAAGAAAGTGACATTCACTCAAGATGATGTGGATATTTCAGAAATTTCTATAGGCCAAGTTGTTGCAGTGGGTACTGTAGATCATGAGTCAAGGATGTACAAGTTTTAACACTTTATTCCTTACTCATCAGGGAATGTGCTCCTGTCAGATGCCAATGAGAATGAAAAGGATATGGAATAAGAGGTTTGGACACTCAACTACAGATATATTCAAGCTTTGATCAAAGAAAACATGGTTGAAGGGCTTCTAAGCATCAATTTTTCCAAAGGAACATGCAAGGGATGCATAGTTGGGAAGCATGCAGAGTGCAAGTATGATAAGGGGAAGGAATGAAGGGTTTTCCAAGTTCTTGAATTGATCCATTCAGATCTGATAGGACCTCTTCCCACACCCTCCTGTGTAAACTCAAGTTATGTCTTAACATTCATATATGATTTCTCAAGGTGTTGTTGGGTGTATTTTCTATGGCAAAAATATGAAGTGTTTGAGATATTCAAAGTTTTCAAGAATTTGGTCAAGAAATTAAGTGGGAATAAGTCAAGGTATTAAGGAATTATAATGGCAAGGAATATTTCAATAAGAACTTACAGCATCTATGTGAGGAAAATGGAATTCGAATGCAACATTGTGTGCCTTACACACCATAGCAAAATGGTGTGGCAGAGTGCAAGAATAGAGCATTGAAGGAGATGGACACATGAATGTTGGAGGCTAAGTATTTTTCTCCTAATGTATGGGTTGAAGATATAAATTGTGCTACATATGTTCAAAATAGAGTTCCACACAAATCATTGGAAGAGAAAACTCCATTTGAGGCTTGGAGTGGTCACAAGCCCAATGTTTCTCATTTCAAGGTTTTTGGCTCAAAGGCTTGGGCTAGAATTCCTCCTGAGAAGAGAAATTCCTTGCAACCTCAAATTGTGATAATTTATTAAAGTGGAGCACCTCAAATTTAGTAAATGAGTCCAAAACACCCAATAGACCAAGGGTTATAAACATAGCCTAATTTTTGGACCATATGACATAGCATAGAAGCTAATGAAATGCATCCTAGGTGTATGATCATGGTACTAAGGTGGATTAGTGCTCTAATAAACCCCTTAATCCCAAATTATTACAACTTATACCATATTATTGAGGCCTTGGAAACTAAGGCTCAAGTCACTTCATACAAAATTTATTTTCCATGAAAAACAAGGTAAGGAGGAAAACATCATGGGAACAAAACCTCCCCTCTAAAATGGACATGAACAAAAATATTAAATTGAATATAAACCATCACCATGTGTCACCCACTCCAATAAAGGATCTCATATAGTTTAATTTCTTCTCTGTGAAGCTCTTGGTGAATATGTCAACAGTTTGCTCTGCAGATGGGAAATAGTGCAAGGATATCACCTCTTCATGCACCAAGATCCTGATGTAGTGCATGTGTACCTCAATGTGTTTGGTCCTCTGTATCTTCATTGGATTAGTGGAAATATTTATTTCACTTTATATTCACACCAAATTACTATAGTTGAATCAAATGAAAATCCAAGTTCCACAAGAATACCTTGTAACCACACACGTTGTGTAGTTGTGTTCATTGCTCCTCTGTACTCGCCCTTAGCTGAAGTGGTGTGTTGTTTATTTCTTGACCAGAAATGGGACCATGTGAAAGCATGAATAAATAACATGAAGTTCAATTTTTTTCAATGGAATCTCTATCCCAATCAGAATCAGTAAATCCAACTAGTTCTATTGGAGAACCAGCAACATAGTGTACCCCAAAATGTTTCGTTCCTTGCACATAATGCAACATTATTTTTGCATCCTTCCAATGGATCTCATGTGGCTCCTGAATATATATATAAATATAACCTATATCATATTCCAACTCAGTTCAAGAGTGTTTAAGATACAATAGACTCCCAACTAGTTGTATGTACAATGAGTTGTCCACCAATGGAGATGCACCGAAATCACCTAGTTTTATTCCTGAGAGGAATGGGAACTTGGATGACTTACATTCAACCATTTTGATATTCAATAAAATTTATGCATCATAATTTAGTTGGTTTACCTTGATTCCTTCTTCATATTTCTCAATCCCTTATCCAATAAATTGTCTCAACAATCCAAGGTCAGTCATGGAGATTCATTGTGCAAAGAAGACTTAATTGATCCAATTTCTTTAGTGCGGCTACCTGTGATCAAAATGTCATAAACATACACCACTATAACCTGAAATAAGTCACTAACATGCTTCAAATACACATTATGAGCATTTTTACATCTTTCAAATCCAAACGAAAGCATAAAATTGTCCATCTTGGCATACCAAGCCCTAGGGGCTTGCTTGAGGCCATAGAGAGACTTCTTTAACCCACATACAAGTGAAGGATCATGAATGAAACATTAAATATTCTGCACATATATATCCTCTTGAAGGTAACCATGAATAAATGCACTCTTCACATCCATGTGGTGAACCTCCCAATGCTTAGATGCAACAATGGTTAAAACTAGCCTAATAGAGTCCATCTTTTCAACCAGTGCAAATGTATATGTATAGTACACTCCTTGGAATTTATAGAGTCCTTTGGAAACCAAACTATACTTATGCTTTATATTATAACCATCATCAACCATTTTTTTACTATTGACCCATTTACATTGCACTAGTTTCCTCTTGGAGGGAAAGGGAACCAATTCCCAAGTCTCATTGTATTGCAATGAGGTTTTTTTCCATATTGGATCAAGTGAATATTCCTGATATTTCCGAGGATTATATCCAAACATCATGAAGCACCTCTCAAAAATATTCAATTCACAAGTTTATAAAGAATTGTGAAATTGAGATCAAATTTTTCTAGAGTTTAGTGGATCGCCAGCAAGATCCCCATATGCTTGAATGGTTTTCTCATCCCACTTGGGCTGAATGGGTGAATCATTATCTGAATGCATGTCAAAATAATCATCATCAATATCAGAATAATAAATATAATAATAATAATCGTAAATTACATCATCATGGAGTGGAGGATTTGAGCATTTCCCTTCAGCTAGTTCGATCTCCAGCATGGACTCTTCTTCGAAATGTACACTCCTTTCAATGAATGTTTTCTGAGATGAGGGATCAAAGAGCTTGTATCCCTTTGCATATTCAGCATATACAACCATAATGGAGTCCTTTCTTTGAGGTTTCAAGGACTTTCTCTTCTCAGCAGGAATCCTAGCCCAAGCCTTTGAGCCAAAAACCTTGAAATGAAAAACATTGGGCTCGTGACCACTCCAAGCCTCGTATGGAGTTTTTACATCCAAATATTTGTGTGGAGATATGTTTTGTAAATATTAATCACATTGGATATATTCATACCATATATTAGGATTCACATCCTTTGCTTCCATCATATAGGTTTTCATCTCCTTGAGAGCCATGTTCTTGCGCTCTGCAACACCATTATGTTGTGGTGTGTAGGGCCCCGAATGCTGCATTTGGATGCCACATTATTCAAAAAGATGTTCCAAATGCTTATTGACATACTATTTACCATTTTTTAGTCCTAATAACCTTGATCTTATTCCCACATTCATTCTCAACTGAGGCTTTGTACACTTTGAAAGTCTTAAAAACCTCATATTTTAGCTTGAGAAAATACACCCAGCAGTACCTTGAGAAATCATCTATGAAGGTTAACACATACCTTGAATTCCAATATGAGGGTGTGGGAAGAGGCACTATGAGGTCTAAATGGATCATATCCAACAATTGTACAACCCTCATTTCCTTTCCTTTCTCATATCAGTGCTCATCATGCTTTCCCACTACACACGCTTTGCATGTGCCATTGGAAAACTTGATGGTAGGAAGCCCATCGACCATGATTTTTTTGCTCAATTCCTGGATGTACTTGTAGTTGATATGACCATAGATCATATGCCACAACTTTGTTGTCTCATTGGAATGTGATAGGATCACATTCCCTTGTGAGTATGGAAGGAAGTAAGAGAATTTGTACATTCTCTAATCATGGTCAGCAAAACCCACTCCCACAACTTGGCCTGTAGATACTTCTAATATATCCACATCATTTTGAGAAAATTTAACTCTCTTTGATGTACCAGTGTGTGTTATTTGATAGATAGAGAGCAAGTTCGCTTCTAGATTAGGCACAAACAACACATTGTTGAGGTACCCATCTTCAAGATCAATCCTTACAATCCCTTTGGCTTGGATTTCTGAATCATCACCCATAAGAATGGATGGAGCACTGTAAGTATGCAGGGTCGAGAAGGAATCATGCATGGAGGCCATGTGCCTGGAGGCACTTGAATATATGATGAATTAAGAAGATACTGAAGAACCTGCAACCAAAGCATGACACCTTTCTTTGGTGTTTGAGCTTGAACCTCCCTCTTTCTTCATTATCCCATCTGGAAAAGGGATTTTGTTCTTCTCAAGAAGTTGTACCATCATGTCAATGGTATTATTCATGCAAGCACTCTCTATATGCCACCCCTTGTGAAAACAAGTGCATTTGGTCTTATCTTGATTCTTCTTGTCCTTGTCCTTTCTAGGATTCGAAACCTCATCTAAATATTTGGGCTTCTCCTGCTTCTTCTTCTCTTGTTGCTTTGAATCTTTGGCTTTCTTATTGACTTTGACTGGATTAGAAACTCTTGCAGCAAGAACTTGATCCTTACTGTATTTGATAGTACCCATTTGCACTAGCTTGTCTTTCTCTTGATTCAGTGACTCCATGAAGTCTCCCAATGAGGGAATCCTCCAATTTTGAGTTGTGAGCTTGGTAGAGTGGAATGTTGACACAAACACTGATTACGCAGGCCCTAGTTTTGAAAGTATGGACAATATCAACTACTCATATTTATTTTCAATTACATATTTTTTCATATGAAGCACCAATGATTTGAACTTGGTGAAGAAGTCATGGATTGTCTCAAAGTGAGTTGGGGTCAGCGAGATCAACTCATTTTCGAGCTAGTGGTCTCTCATCTAATTAGTCTTCCCAAACAATGACCTGAGCTTGAGCTATACTTCGTTGAGTGTTGTCAGACTTTCTACATGGAAGAGTATGTCTCTCAAAATGTTGAGACAAAGCATCCCAAATTCCTCATTAATTCTATTGAAGTACTTCTATTTGTCCACAACAAAGTTGGGCTCGGTCTCAGTCCCCATGATGACTCTGTACAAGCCTTTCAACCTCAGCTGGATCACCATTTCGGTCTTCCAGTAAAAATAGTTGAATGGAGTAAGAAATATACGAGTCTAATCCATTTCTTCTTTCACATTGAGTGACAGAAACATTGATTGTACCTTCCATGCAAACACTTGAATTTTTCTAGAAAATTCCCTAAACAACAACTCAAATGATCTGGTTTTTATTTGCAGATCTAAAGAGCTCTGATACCATGTAAGATGTTTTTGTTACACCAAAACCTAAAAATGTTGATGAAAAATTGAAACCAAGCACAAGGCCCTATCATAGGGAGTGGCAATTAGGCCACATTTTTATATTCCTAGAGGTGTGGTGGTTATACCATTCAATTGTACCGATACACCAACACCCTCCCCTCCGAGGTAGCTCGAGGGAATTGAACCTGAGACATCAGATCTAATACCATGTGAGAATTGATTAAATTGGATCACCTCAACTATATTAAATGAGTCCAAAACAACTAATAGACCAAGGTTGATAAACATAGCCTAGGTTTTGGACCATATGACATAGCATAGAAGCTAATGAAATGTATCATAGGTGTATGATCATGGTACTAAGGTGTATTAGTTATATAACACAAATAAAGGAGTACATAATGGTTGGATATGATGAACATACAAAGGGATACAAGATATTTGACCCCTCATCTTAGAAAATTTTCATTGATAGAAGTGTGCAGTTCGAAGAAGAGCCCATGTGAGAGATCGAACTAGTCAAGGGGGATTGCTCACACCCTCCAATCGATGATGATGTAAGTGATGAATCTCTCTCTTAATTTTATGATTATAATATGGAATATGAATATTATGGCATGCATTCATATCATGAGTCACTCATAAGACAAAAATGGGCTAAATACATACAAGCAGCTGGTGATCTTGTTGGAGATTGACTAGACTCTAGGTGGAAGACTAGATATTAGTTTCACAATGATTTCTCCACTTGTGATTAGAATATTCTAGAGAGGTATTTTATTATTGCTATATATAATCCTTATACATATGAAGAAGATTCACATGATCCAATATGTAAATCATCCATGCAAGAAGAGTTCAAATCTTTTCAAGACAATGAAACTTGGGAGTTGGTTCCTCTACCTTCCAAGAGGAAACTAGTGCAATGTAAGTGGGTTTTTAGGAATAAGATGGATTTTGGTGGTTCATATGTGAATTATGATTCTAGGTTGGTTTCCAAAGGCTTCTCTCAAGTCCATGGAGTGGACTATACAAATACATTTGCACTGGTTGCAAGGATGGACTCTATTAGGCTAGTTTTGGCCATTGTTGCATATAAGCGATGGGAGGTGCACCATATGGATGTGTAGAGTGATTTTTTTCAAGGTGAACTTCATGAGGAGATTTATATGTATAATATTAAAGGTTTCATTCATGATCCTTCACTTTTTTCAGGTTGAAGAATCCTGTCGATGACCTCAAGCAAGCCCCCAAGTCTTAGTATGCCAAGATGGATAGATTTCTTCTCTTACAAGGCTTTGAAAGATGAAAATATTATACTAATGTGTATTTGAAGAATTTATATGAATATATTTATATCATAGTGCTGTATTCTGATGATCGTTTGATCACCGGAAGTTGCATTGCCGATATAGGTTCAATTAAGTATTCATTGCACAATGTGTTTTCAATGACTGACCTTGGATTGTTGAAACAATTTCTTGGCTTGCAGATTGAGAAATATGATACAGGTATTAATGTCAGCCAATAAAATTATGCTTCATTCCTATTATTAAATTTCAAAATGGATGAATGAAAATCGTCCAAGTGTCCCTTCCTTTCAGGAGTAAAACTAGGTGATTTTGGTTCATCTCCATTGGTGGATAGCTCATTGTATAAGAAACTAGTTGGGAGCTTATTGTATCTCACTCACTCTAACTGATTTGTCTTATGCAGTAGGTGTTGTTGCAATATATACTCAAGAGCCTCATGAGATCCATTAGAAGGATGCTAAAAGGATCTTGCATTATGTGCAAGGAACCAAATACTTCAGGGTACACTATGTTGCTAGTTATCCACTAGAACTAGTTGGATTTACTTATTCTGATTGGGATGGAGATTCCGTAGACAAAAATTCAATTTCGGTTATGTATTCATGCTTGCACATGGTCCCATATTCTGTTCAAGTCAGAAACAATACACTATATCCCTTTCATCAGCTGAGGCCAAGTAGAGAGGAGTAATGAATGCAACTACATAATGTGTATGGTTAAAAGCCATTCTTGGAGAACTTGGTTTTTCATTTGATTCAACCACTGTCATTTGGTGTGACAATAAAAGTGCAATAAATATATCCACATATACAGTATAGAGATAGAGGACCAAGCATATTGAGATTCACATGCACTACATCAGGATCTTGGTGAATGAGCAAGTGATATCATTACAATATTTCCCATCTACATAGAAAATTGCTGACATCTTCACCAAGAGCTTCACAAAGAAGGAATTCACCTATATGAGTTCACTCCTTGGAGTAGGAGACACATGGTGATGATCGATATTCACTTTCATATTTTTCTCCATGTCTATTTTAGAGGGGAGGTTTTTTTCCCATGTGGTTTCCTTCTTACCTTGGTTATATGGACAAATAAATTTTTTTAAGTGGTGAATTGAGCCTTAGTTGCAAATTCCTAAATTTGTTATGTGGTTACACTAAGTTAGTCTTAAGGGGTGGTGTTAGAACATCATATCACATATTACCATGGTCACATATCACCTAGAACATACCTTCATTTGTTTTTCACTTATGTTGCATAGTCCAAACTTTGGTTATGTTGGTCTCCTAAGGTACTTGGGGGTTTTGGACCATTAATTACACCTAGTGCCCACATTTTGATCATTAAGGAGAATGATAATCTGCATTAATGATGGTTTGGTATCTTGGGGTTCTTTCACTCCTTAAAATAGGGAACTAGTTTGACCATAGGCTCCCATGCATTGTATTTGAGGGTTTTTGTCCATTTGGACCATTAAATGCTTCCTAGAGCCACTCCCACTCACCCATACACTCCATCACACCTAGCCTAGAATTATTTATGACCTATCATGCCTCACTTGCATTCGCATGGCCATTCGTGACCATTTGAGGTTCTTTGGGAGCTCATTGGTCCACCTAGGGGAGTTTGAGGTCCAATCTAAGCATGCCACATGTATGCCACCAATTTTCCTCCAAAGGCTAAAAATTTTCTCATATTTTAATATATTCATGTCCCAAACATATTTAAATGTTGGAAAGTAATACAAAACCCAAATATTGGTAATCATCTCTATGTGTTATTTTTGCTCTTTTACACTCTTTTCTGCATGTTTTTTCAAATTCTTTAGTTGTGAGGATTGTCTTAGCTTCTAGATATTGTTGTGAATCAATAATTTCACAAGCCCCAGGAATTTCATAGAATTGAGAGGATTCCTTGGAACATGCACTTATTATCAGAAATTTGTCAAGGGATTTTCTAAACTAGCAGCTCCCTTGATTGATCTTACCAATAAATATGCTTTCTATTAGACATACAAAGATGAAAAAGTTTTTGAGAAGATGAAAATTTTTATGAGTGGTTGTCCATTTATTTCTCTCCCTGACTTCACTCAACCTTTTACGCTTGAGTGTGATGCCTCCAAGGAAGGTATTGGAGCAGTACTGATGCAAAATAGGCACCTGATTTCCTTTGAGAGAATAAAGTTGCATCCCCATGAAAGGAATTATTCCATATATGAAAAAGAGATGCTGGCCATAATGCATGCATTGGAAAAATTATGACAATATATGGTGGGTATCGAATTTGTGGTCAAAGCGGATCACAATAGCTTGAGACATTTTTTGACCCAAAAATGAGCTTAATGACAGGTAGCAAAAATGGGTAAATAAAGTTCAAGATTATGAATTTGGTATAGAGTACAATAAGGGAAAGATGAATGTGGTAGCATATTCTCTATCAAGAAAACCATGTTTTTCCCGTTATGGAGGTCCCTAAAGGATGGAAAGAGTAACTACCCTCAAAATACTCCAGAAATCAATTTGCATATGAACTTATCAATGGAGCAACTAGAGATGACATGTACAAAATAGTGGATGGGATCATCTACTACTAGGATAGGATTTACTTAGTACCACGATCATATCTAAGAAAGAATATTTTGGAAGCTTCCCATGATTCACCAATAGCAATCCATCCTAGTTTTCTGAAGACTTACCAAAAGGTTAGGGGGATAAGTTTTTGGAAAGGATCCAAAGTTGATTTACCAAGGCATGTGAGAAAATGTAACATCTGCCAGTAGAATAAAGTAGATCACACGCATCCAGTTGGTCTACTTCAGCCACTACCTATCCCAAATAAAAAATGGGAAAGCATTTCAATGGATTTATCACTCGGCTACCCATGGTGCAAGGTAAGGATTATATATATGCTCTAGTTGATCGATTGACCAAGTTTGTACACTTATTTGTTGTTCCTTCTACCAGCTCAGTAGCTCAAATCGTTGAACTCTTCTTTAAAGAAGTTTTAAAATTGATGGATTTCCAAATATAATAATCAATGACAGGGATAGTAAGTTTATCAGTTCCTTTAGGAAAGAATTGTTTAAATTGGTGGGAACAAAATTGAACCTAGGTGCAAGTTATCATCCCCAAACTTATGGACAAACTGAGAGGGTCAAACAATGGTTGGAAAATTATCTCAAAAATTATGTGGAAGGAAAACAAAAGACATGGATTAGAAGGTTGTATCTGGGATAATTATGTTATAACACTACCTATCATTTGTTGATAGGCATGTCTCCCTTCAAGGCCCTGTATGGATCTGAATCCACAAATTATGTGGACCAAAATTTTGGAGAAAGTAGAGCACCAAAAAGATAAGGATAGATTCAATAAAGCAAAGAAATCCTGAAGGCACTCGAGAACAACTTCCAGACTACTCAAAACCAATAGAAAATATATGCAGATATGAATAGAAATGAGAGACATTTTCAAGATAAGGACTTAGTATATTTAAGATTGTAGACTTACAGACAATCAAATATAAAGGGTAAAGGAGGTAAAAAAATTTAACCCGAGTTCTATGGTCCTTATAGAAAATTAAGGAAAGTTGGTGAATTTGCTTATGAAATGGAATTGTCTGAAAATAGTAAGGTGCATAATGTTTTCCATGTGTCATGTTTAAAAAAGGAAGCTGGACAATTGGTAACAGTTTCAACATAACTTCCACCTTTGGATGATGAAGGGAAATTAATTTTGGTGCCAGATAAAATATTGTAGACTAAAGAAAGGAAACACGGAAACATAACCATTAAGGAATACTTAATATTTTGGAAAGGGCTAGCCAGTGAGGATGCCACATGGGAAAATGAACAGGTGTTGCAACACCCTGAAATGCAATTTCTTAAGGACAAGCAAATTTTGGTAGGGGAGGACTGTAATGTCCCTCCCAAGTGACCATGATGTTATGTTTCCGAAGTCTCTAGTGGTTCTATCCTAGTAGGGGTTATTTTGTAAATAAATAATCATGAATATTCATATTAGACTAGGATGCAATTTCTAATTTTAATTAATAATTATGATGTTTTAATCAATTTTATGTTAAGTCATGCCTAGGTGACAAGGAGGCTGCATGGGTCCAAGTGGACCATGAGTTGTCAACCAGAAAAGGAAACTTAGAGCTAATAAAGAAAAATTCCAAAAAACTCAATCCAAAAATATAGAATCCTTCCAAATCACTAAGAGATAAAATTCAAAACAAAGGATGAAACTGCATAAAAGTTGTCAGGGTAAAAAGCAGGAAACTTTTAGAGGATGCACTTTCTAAAAGAGAAAGACGTAAGTCAGTAAAAAAAGTAGGAGGGCGTAGTTTCTAAAGGAGTAAAGGAAATTCTAAAAAAATCAATAGGGTGCAGTTTCCAAAAAGATGAAAAGATAGGTTAGGGAAAAATAAAGCAAGTGGGCAAGTTTCTCTATTCATTCACGAGGGCGCATTGGTCAAAGTGGCTTGGGAATGAAGCTAACTTGCCTATATAGGAAGGAGAGTTCACCCCTCTTCAAAATTTTGTTCATTGAGTTTTTGAGTTTGAGAGTTTCTCTCAAACATTGAGTGATGTGCATCAACTGATGCTTTCGGTGGTGTGCCCCTTAGCCAGTGGTTTTCTTGTTTTGGTTTCTAATATCAGTGCAACCATCAAAGAAGTTTTATTGCAGGTTCTGATGTCCCTTTATATGTTTTATAGATCATCCAAAAAAAATTGGAGACCTCCTTTCATTTCATACCACCTTCATCCCATTTGCATATTTTGGAAGGCTCCAGATTCGATTCTACTTAGTTTCCTAGATCTAGAGCCATTCTATGGGGTATTTTACTATAAGAGGATATCTCTTAGATTCCAGTGAGATGTATTTCTAACCTCAATGATATATTATAATGTAATTCAATGTATCTAAAAGTTTCATAGTATTCTAAACTTGTTTGATTAAGTTTCATAAAGATCTTTCACACCCTACCTAGATTTCAATGAAAAAGGGACTAGTTTTCCAGTTTGAATTAAATAGTCAATATAAACATATCAATTTTATTTCCTTTATGTTCTGAAAATTAATTAATATTACAATTGTGATATTAAATGTCTGAAAATGAATATTAGAGTCCCCTTTCCTGTGTTTGGAAATCCCAGAATTTTAGTTGGTTTCTTAGTCCTAGTGACTAGTTTTTCCTTTACGATCCTTAGGATTATGTTTTACTATTCATATCTGTTATAGACATGCTAATAATTATTTTAACATCCAAAAGATAATTATAGAACCCTCCTATTTTTTTCTTATCCTTTGGTTGCTTGGAGACTTCTTGTAAATATTTCAGTTTGCACTGGTTGGGACTCCTAGAAGCCTGGTAGTAGAATTCAGCAGGGATAATGTTCAAAACCTAAAAGGGACCAAAATCCAGGTTCTTAGGAATATGAAATTTCATTATCCTCCATTTTCTTTTGGTTTATCCTAAAAATCCCAATGTATTCCCTCCTTAGCTTACTAAATTCCCCCCCTGTCATTTAGTGTCTTAAAGTTTATTTTAAAATTGTATTGCATAGAGTTAGTGGTCCTGAATTCTACCTGAGGTTCCTTACAGACTTGGACAAGTATGTCAATGTGGAGGTTCCAAAACCATAGGGATATTATGGCAAGGATACTCACAAGAAGAACATGATAAGAGAAAACAGGATCATTGGAAACTTCATCAAATATCATCTCATACCTCATGTCTCATCACTAAGGACCCCCAAGAAAATGTTTGATTCCATAATCAAACTATTAAAAGGGAAAAACATCAACCGAAAGATGACATTGAGAAACCAACTAAAGAATGTGAAGATCCAACACTCAGAAACCATCCAATCTTACTTCACAAAGGTTTCTCAAATCAAGGAGCAACTAGAGGCCATTGAAGAAAATGTTGAAGAAGGAGAGATCGTGATGACTACCTTGAATGGTCTCCCAAGATCATGGGACTCATTAATTCAAGGGATATGTTCCAGGAATAAGTTGAACAGGTTCAAAAATTTATGGGAGGAATGCACTCAGGAAGGAGCTCGACTAGTGTCTATAGAAGAAAAGATAGGAGCTAATGATGACCAAGCCTTAGCTACTCATGCTAATAAGGATCAAATAAATTTGGATGATCAACCTCAAATAAATCCTAAAATATTCCAACAAAATAATAGATCTAAATGTGACTTCTTTAGTCAATAAGTCAATCATGAAGAATGATTCCTGGGATGTGGTCTTGAGACCATAAGGGAATTCTTTAGTGTCTTCCAAGTGGATCTACAAAATCACTAGGATTTGAGACACATGACATAGAGACTCATGTGTGCAAGTTAAAGAAGGCCTTGTATGGTTTGAAGTAGACACACGGGACGTGGTAAGAAAGAATATACATCTTTCTGATGAGCTTGGTATTTACCAAGATTAAAGTAGATTCAAACCTTTACTTAAGGGTTGAGGTTGGAAAACCAGTGATACTCCTACTATACGTAGATGACATGTTTCTAATAGGTGAGAATGAGCTCATTGCAGATACAAAGAGGAGACTTTCCATAGAATTCGAGATGAAGGACCTGGGAATGATGCACTACTTCTTGGGTCTATAGGTGTGGCAGAGATCAGATGGAATATTCCTTGCTCAAGGAAAGTATGCAGTAGATATTCTGAAGAGGTTTGAAGTGATGGATTGCAAGGAAATTTCCACACACGTGGCATCAAACTTGAAGCTACTATTTGATGCTTCTTAAGAGACATTTGATGCCACAATGTATAGGAAAATGATTGATTCATTAATGTACTTAATGAACATGAGGAAAGACATACACTTGTCATGAACACATTGAGCTAGTTTATGATAGATCAAATACATGTTCACCTGATCATTGCAAATAATGTACTGAGGTAAATGAAGGGTACAATTGAGTATGGGATCAAGTATGTGATGTATCAGAGGATTAACCAGCATGGTTATGTTGATTCGGATTGGGAAGGCAGTGCAGCTCCAGTATGTGATGATAGACAAGAAGAGAAGTGATGTGTTTACCAAGTCATTAGCAAGAGTGATGTTCGAGTACTTCAAAGAGAATCTTGGTGTTATCCAGATCGATGTTCCTCGAAAGAGGGAATGATGAGACATGTCTGAAAGATGAAGGTGCACTAAGGTTGTATGTACATGGTGGGAGACATAGGTAGTCTGAAAGGATGTAATGCATCTAGAATTCTCATGGGTTGTACCCACATGTCTGAAGATGTTGGTGGTCTACGAGTAATAAATCATCTTGGATGCGCTTGGGTTGTACCTACATGGAGGGAGACATAGGTAGTCCGGAAGGACATAATTTATCTCGGATACTCCTGGGTTGTACCCACATTTTTTATGTGTAGGTTGACTCAGAGAGAGAGGTAATACATGTAGTTTGTTCCCACTGGGTGGGAAACACAGATGTTCCTAGTTTGTACCCACTTGGTGAGAGACACAAGTTGACTAACAAAGAATCGTATTGCATATGGGTTGTACCCACTGGGTGGGAGATGTAGATGCTCCTAGGATGTACCCACTTGCTGGGAGACACAGGTTAACTAAGAGATAGATGTGATACATCTGGGTTGTAACCAATGGGTGGGAGAAATAGATTTTCCTGGGTTGTACCCACTAGGTGGGAGATGCGAGTTGTTTGGTGGACATGATATGCACCTGGGTTGCTCTCTATATGGATGATGTAATGTATGCTACTAGGATGATCTCCACAGGATGGAAGACGCAATTTTTCATGGGGACGTAATGTAGGAATACGAGATTATGGCATAATTTGGATACGACGAGATGATAGTAGGAGATGCGGGTTGTTCCTTGGGTGATGTAAAATGAGGACCTGGGTTGTACCTACTTGATGGATTTCTCACAAATATGATGATGAAGTCATAGATGGGATCTACACCTACATCCAACATGAAAAAGGGTCGGCTCTATAGAACTTCTGAGGACATATAGATTCGAGATATGTCACTAGTTAATGGTCGACAAGATGAGAATAGATGTAGCAGTGATGATGATGATCTAGCAATTATGATGATCCAACGATGATGACGATGTCCAAAAATTGTGTTCAATTGTGTTGATGACTGTGTCAGAAGAATACCTTCCTTGTTAAGAGGGAGTGTTGTTGTAAATGTAACTTCACAAGATATTCTTTGTATTATTATTATTATTATTATTATTATATTTTAATGTAATTTTGTTATTCCTCCTTTCAGGGATTCTTTCCCTCCGATCAGATATGTCATTATTGTAATTGTTCATGTAAAGAGTCAAGGTAAAACATCCATTGTAATTCGGCGCAATAGTACCTAAAGAAATAATGTAAAATGTATTTTTTGTCTCCCACTAGGAAAATTCGACCCATTCAGTTAGAGAAGTTGGCCATGCTGAGGAAAACTGTCACACACATGATCAGTATAAATAGGGAGGCACCGTCCCTCATTTAGACACAACAACACAAGCAAGTTCGCTCCAAGAGAGAGAAAAATACAAGTTCAGTAGGAAGAAGAAAAACAAATTGCAGAAGACATCTTATCTTTGGTTTTTTTGTCTATGTATGACATTGTACTAAGTGACGAATATATACAAAATAAGTTGTTGGGTTTTATCCCTTTTTTTTCCCAGGATAAAAATATTTACGTCTTTCTTTATGTTGTGCTTTTATATCTTTCAATGACCCTAATACATTAGAATAAATATATAACAAGTTTGAATTAAAGTGCAAACTCTAACAAAAAGTTGCCTTGGGAACCCCTTATGGTAGTAAGGTGTTGAGTAATTTGAATTTCTAAACCCATTCTCTAAGGGTAAGGATCTCTTTTAATCACCAAAGTTTTTGGTTGTACTTGTTAGGATTATTAATCCTCCCTTGACCATACATTATATTTAGATTAATTAGCCTAACTTAGGAACCTTAATTAATTATTTGGGTCCACTAGTACCATTGGGTCCACTTGGCCTAATGGGGCCACATGTACCAATTACTAGAGTGCGGGGAACACTGTTATATTTTAATTTCCACTTACTGCAAGTGCATGCATCAGTTTGGGAACCTCTTAGACCAATCCCTACATTTTAGGAGCCACTGGGAGTCTCGGCACCAACCTCCATCAGTTAGTTGGAGTTGGAACTAGTTAGTCTTAGCTAATTTCAGTTAGTTCACAATCAGTTAGCTAGCACTATTTATGCATGGCTAATGCATGGTTGCATGTGGAGTAGGAACCTTTTCCCACTTACCACACTCAGTTGCACTGAGTTAACTAGTTATTACTAATTGTATGAGTTGGTTGGGCATCTGGGAGTTGATATTTTGGACTCCAATATTGATTGAGACACCATGAGTTAGCTAGTTAGTTAGGTACAGTCACATCCAATTGGTAGATTTGAATTGCTCCCTCATGCATTCGAATTATTTCTTTATGTAAAATATTGTAACATCGGATTTAATTAATGACAATGATACTCTAATTACCTGAGCAATACTCATATGTTTCCTATGTGGTTTGTGTTCAGTTTGTATCTTCATTCTCCTTTTACTGCAATCATAATTCAGAACTAATTGCTTGAAGATCTAAATGGCACTTCAATTCTAATATGGTATCAAATCCTTCTTAGGCATGTTTCATGCTTGTTTCTCCCCATTGAACATCAAAAGAAATTGGGTTTCCACAGAAGTCCCCTATGATTATTTGCTAGCTTTGAATTTATTTAGAGCAACGAAGAGGGCGTGATGGACCTTGAAAATATGTTCATGTCGAGAGGAAAATCATGATTCTAATAGTTCAAATGTTTTGGTGTTTTTTGTAGTTTAAATCTACAGGTAATACGTAGCTTGTGTGAAGTTTTGTGATCTCTCGGTTGGAAGTATTATGGATTCTCAATATCCTACTCCTCGGATCCTCACAACTTCCAATTATTGAAAGAATTGATATGAATTTGTCCTTGCACAAGCATGGCTACCATAGGATAGTACTTGGAAGGGAGGTCGATCCTAATCAGCCTATTGAAAGAAACAATTTTCTGAACCGTTTAGATGAAGCTTTCGGTTATATATGCACTCATATATCCAAAGATCTCCTCTTCCACCTAGAAGGCTTGGAGACTCCCAGAGAATCTTGGGAGAATCTTGAATACTTGTTTGGAAAACAATATGAGCTTTGGGAATACCTCCTAGAGAATGAGTTGGTAGCCTTACATCCCAGGAGTTCCGATACTATTGAGCAATTCTTTACTAAATACAAGTCTCTTGCACTTCAATGCAGATAGTGCAGAATAGAACGAAAAGATGAGAAAAATGTCCTCTCCATACTCAGCAAACTCGGTTTTGAGTATTATGTATTTGTTTCTATATTTCATTCCAAGCAGGATGGCTTCCCCTGTTGGAAAATGCCTTCACTTGATTCCTTTTCTGAGTCCTTAATCAATGAGCAAGAAAAGTTTATTCGAATGGGAGTCATCAAGACCTCCAAAGGTTAGGATCTCCTAGTTACTAACTCTAGCAAAGTGCAAGACAAAGGGAAATCAAAGAAGAAGGAGCCCAAATCAGTTGACTCGAATCCTAAACAAAATCAACAAAATTCTGAAGGAGCCTTCGGCTCTAAGAAAAAGAAGAATTTCAAGTGTCCCTATTATATGAGGGGTTTTCATCCAAAAGACTCGTGCATGAAGAAGACCCTCAACCAGATGAAAGCTCTATGTGTATAGAACAATATTGTCCTTCCACAAGGTGCAGAGATGTCTGATGATGAAGAGAATACTGAAGAAGATGAGATATTCTTGCATGCAAGCCTCTCTCCATCGAAGGCTTATTTGATAGATTCTGGAGCATCCAACCACATGGTTTCCTCTAGGAAATCCTTCATCACTTTCCCTCTATCAAGAGGACCTAGAATCCATATAGGAGATGACTCTAAAATACAAGATGTTGATAGAGGTTCAAATAAAATCCATCATGATGAGTTCATACCCTCTCCTACAAAAAAGAAAATTCTTGAAGATGAAGAAGAAGAAGAATTTTCCCTACAGTCAATTCGAATTGAAGAAAGTCTCCTTGGAGTGACTCCTTTCCTCCTGCTGCAGAAGTGTATGAGATATCTGATATTTCATCTCCTCATATGGATAATGTAGAAGAAGACATTCGAATCTCTATTTTTGAATAAAAATACTCCTTATATTCTTTGCAAAAATTCTCTAATGATTCTTTAAATTTTGTGCATACTTTACCAGTGATTGTTTTAGAAAAGGTAGAGGAATTTGAATTTTCTATATATAATAATGTTGTTGGTGTGCAAATAAGTAATACCATGGATATATTTGGAAATAATATCATATTATAGGAGTGATCCATTCAGTCTCATTAATAGAGAGCTTCCATTACATTCCTACAAGATTGCATACAACAAAAATCATAATTTTGAAGAAAATTATTAGCCTCCCTTGACCATACAGTCTATTTAGATCATTTATCCTAACTGAGGAACCTTAATTAATTATTTGGGTCTACCAGTACCATTGGGTCCACTTGGCCTAATGGGGCCACATGTACTAGTTACTAGAGTGTGGGGAAAACTGCTGGAGGTTAACTGCCACTTATTGCATGTGCATGCATCAGTTTGGGCACCTCCTAGACCAATCCCAACATTTTAGGAGCCACTGGGAGTCTCGGAACCAACCTCCATTAGTTAGTTGGAGTTGGAACTAGTTAGTCTTAGTTAGCTTCCAGTTACTTTTAGTTAGTTCACAATCAGTTAGCTAGCACTAGTTATGCATGGTTAATGCATGGTTGAATGTGGAGTAGGTGCATTTTCTCACCTACCACACTCAGTTGCACTGAGTTAACTAGTTATTACTGATTGTATGAGTTGGTTGGACATATGGGAGTTGATCTGTTGGACTCCAATATTGATTGATACACCATGAGTTAGCTAGTCAGTTAGGTATAGTCAGATCCAGTTGGTAGATTCGAATTGCTCCCTCATGCATTTGAATTCTTCCTTTATGTAAACTATTGTAACACCATATTTAATTAATGACAATGATACTTTAATTACTTGAGAAATACTCATATGTTTCCTGTGTGGTTTGTTTTGTTCAATTTTTATCTTCATTCTCCTTTTATTGCAATCATAATTCGGAACTAATTGCTTGAAGATCTAAATGGCACTTCAATTCTAATAGTACTAATGGTTCATCAACATGGAAAACCTTTAGTTAAAATTCCCTAGCACATGGGCATGAGGTTTTTTAGGAAGACATTGAAATCCCTAGTGATATCTATGAAAAAAAGTCTAGATATTAGAAGAATTGAAAAACTTTGAAAACTAAATTCAAGATCAAAATTCTGAAAAAATTATTCTAGAAAAAGTGAAGAGTCTAATTACAACAATCTCTTTTAGAAGCTTCACCTAACAAGGGTGCAATCTTGATTAGAGGACTAGAGGTGGAATAAAATAAAGAATTGAAGAAATACAAGTCCAATGATGGATGTGAGTGGCTATCGTCTATGTATGTGCTATGTTCCAATATAAAAAAATTATAGCAGATTAAATTATATGATAAAATGTTAATCCCATAACCCTAACCCTCATTACTTATCACTACACTAATTATAGTTATGTCATCTTATTATAGATTTCTATCCCTTTGTCTCTTATATTATATACGTCAAGGAAACTCAATGAAGGATTATTTTATCTTGTGCATTTAATATCTTGTAATAAGAAGTTTCCCCATCGATGCCCTCTCAAAGATACTTTTTATTTTATCGCTCTTTAACTTGATTTAGGCATGGCATCACTATATTGGATCTTTGTTTTTTCTTCTTTGGCTATTTTTTCCAAACATTTGGTATCAGAGTGAAAAATCATTGGTTTTGCTCCTTCAAGCTTGTAATATTACAAATTTTTATTTAACTTTTATTTTTTATCATTGGAATTGTGTGGAAATTTCAAGATTGATAAAGGAAATAACAAAGTACATTGGATAAAAATATTAGAATTTTGTTCGCTATATTCTTGAAGTTGTAGGTTGTACAATTCAATCTTTTGTCTAGTTCTCAAAATAACATTAAACATGGGGTTCAATTAAACATTCATATTTGAAATTATGAGGAAAAGATCTAGTTCCACTTGTGGGTTTAGACAAAAGGACCAAGGTAATTCATGCCTAAATTTTAGACTTGTTAGGGAGATATTGGTGAAGTTTCAATCCATACAACTTCACTCACTTGAAAACAAAAAAAAAATGATATATTGAACCTAGCATCATCTTAAAGACTTGATATTGAATGAGACTTTTGTAGGTTTGAAGTAGACATATCAATATATTATCATATAAATTCCAAAATCATAGGTGTAGTGAAACTAGATTTACATCAGGTGAAAGATGGGCTATCATAGAAAACCCCATATGAATCCTTTACAAGGGTTATAATAAGATCCCTATTTTAGGATTGTTTCTCTATTTTCTAGCAAGTATAATTTTTAGGTTAGAGATAGGTATTAGTGTCTATAAACACAAAGATCTATCATTCAATGAGTAAAAATGTGGTTGGCAAGAATGCACACATAAACTATAGGTTGGGTCATCATAGGGTTCTCTTGTACACCTTTGTTGGTACCTAGTGAGTAGTATCCTATAAGATAAAATATGTTTATATGTTTGATATTCCACATACCTTAAGGTATACTAGAATCCCATAAGCATACACAAGACTAACTTAGAGCAGCTTGTGATTGCTTGAATCAATTTGTTGCATCCATTTTAACATAAAAAGAATAAAACCAACTAAGGAAAAACAATGCCCAAGTTATACTAATTATTTTTCATTGTGTTGTTGCAAACCTTAATGCAACTAAAGATGCTTGTAGCTTGATCTGAAGCATATGAAGCATTAGATGGATCATTTTTCACTATATTGTTGTTGAAATCAATGCAACTAAACATTTTCCTCTTGATAACTATTTTAGCATTATAAAAATAACACTATAGAACATCAAACAATCAACTATTGGAAGATGAGGAAACTAAGGCAATTCTATTTGACACCATTCCTTGCTATTTTTCTCAACCCATGTAGTGTGCATACAAATATAAAATTATTGTAATTGATAAATCAAATCATGGGATAAATAATAATCATTGATAAATATTTATATAAATATAAAAATGAGATCAAATCAACTATTAGAAGATGAGTAAACTAAGTCAATTCTAGTTGGCACCAATCCTTGTTGTTTTTTATCAACCCAAAGTGTCATTGGGATGCATGATACCAAGTGTATATTCAAATATTGAGGGGGTAGGATATTATGTATACATTTGTAGAGTTTATCATTCAAATAAATGCACGAAGGGGGTCCCTTGTCCCATAAACAAGAAAGTTTCATACACCTATTTGGTGTCTAGCTAGTTTATGACCTTAAAAATAGATTTTTGTTGTTGTCATTACATTGAAGGTGTTTTTAAGAGAAGAACACTTGTAGAATAGTTTGTAATCTATCTCTACCCTATAAAACCCCACCATTTTTCATGTTTCTTGTTGCCATATGTTCTATCCCTATTCATTCTTTGTCCAATAGTTGTTTCCCATGTGCTTGTTATTGCTTCCATTGTACTCATCCCCTATCCTTGCCTTTGAAATCTGGGATTGTGACATTCTTAGCTAAACAGGGTGACTACATCAAGGGTGTCATTGTCCTTGTAAAAGGCCTCTACAAGGTCACACAGCAAGGAAAACACATTCTAGCAGAGGGTTTAGGGGAACCTCCAACATCAATAATGTTTTATTTGTTTATAACATAGGCATACAACATGAGGTTTTTGTGGATGTTTCATCTCTAGTGTGCATCTTATATATAAACACACATGTCCACTTTAACATACCTAGGAGCACCAAAGAGTTAAATTGTCTTAGCATTTAAATTTTGATTTTAAAATTTAAAAAAAAAATCATTGGTGCTCCTAATATAGAGAAAAACATCGATGCACTTTAAACAAATCTCATCGACAAACTTCTCTCTCTCTCTATATATATATGTGTGTGTGTGAAAATTTTGTCTTTATAAAAAATAACCACACCAACTTACTTCTTTTTAACAATACATACTGGTGTGTTTTATAAAGACACACCAGACTAATTGAAATGATATAAAATTTTAAAAATAATATATCCACTACCTGGTATGTAATGTGACTATCAATGCACTTGTGGAGATATTTTTATATTGTGCACCGTTTTGTTACCTTGAGATGCACTAGATAGTTAAAATGTCAAATAAAATTAATTTTCATTTGAAAAAAAAAAACTAGTGGTGTGCTTCATGAATATAGACGCACTAATTCATTTTTATACAGACGCATTGTCTGACTTATATTTTAAAAAAATATCTTGGAATCACTTTATCTATAACAAACACATCAGTGCATTTATTTTTACCAACACACAACAATGTGCTTTATTGAAATAGACACGTCATTGCATTGTTTTTTCAGTCGAAAAAAGAAATTCCTTGTTATTCTATTGAATCAAAGGTAACCTTATACATCAACAGATAACTATCCATACCCCAATGGGTCCAACAGATCAGTAAAATACATTACAAAAACAGTACAAACCAGAAATATAACAATACCCAAGATGATAAAAATACAATCAGCACCTGGGTATCAATACATGTAAAATTCCTCTCATAAGTGAGCAAAATATACATTAGTCAGAGATATGTCCATAAAGAACATAACAGGAGCCCAGACACATTATCCAAGTAAGTAAGTGACCCCAATAATTCCTGAAACTGCTGAGTCAGCATAACCAAAAATAGCTCAATAAATACAATGTGACTAATAACTAAAGTAGAATGAGCAAATTCTAAAAAATATGGATTGAGTCTTCCCCAATAAACTCATCATCGTATGATTCTGTAAGCATGAGATGACCAGGATCCAAACACAACCCCTCCTTGGATAAGATGTCTGCCCTCGTTTTATGTTCACTATAGACATGACTAAAATCCACCCAGGTGAATGATGACATGAGCAATCTGGTGTTGTAGCACCAAGCCTCAAGGTTCACCATGTTGAGGGTGGATTCCCCCTTTGCCCAATTTATAATCACCGAGGAGTTGCCAAATATATGTAGGTAAGGAAACCCAATATCTTTGGTGACCCGTAATGATGCCCAGAGTGCTAAAAGTTCTGCTCTAGTATTTGTGCTGCTCCCACATCCAAGCTTAATAGAAAAAAAGTGGTGATCATTTAACCAAATACATATACCCGCTCCACCAACGAAGTTTGTTGTAGCTCCATCAAAGAAAACCATAGGAAATTTTGAAACAGGAGGCTCACCAATGTCACGAGTTTTATTCCTAGATTTCAGCATAACCTTATAAGAATTTACCTCTTCTAGGATGATATGTAAGAGACTGGAAATATTAGGAATCGGATCATCAAATAAATTTCGGTTCCTAGCCTTCCAGATATTCCTGATGAGAAAAAAAGGCAGGTACTGATGGGCACCCCCCTTTGAAACCCAGTTTATGAAATTTTCCAAAAGGGTAGGCGCAGACAAAAGTAGGTGAACATCAGACAAAACATTGAGATCCTAGATCAACTTCTTTACAAAAGGACAGCCAACAAAAAGATGTTCTACTGTTTCAGTAGCCCCTTTGCATAAACAACACCTATTGAGACCGTGCCAACCTTTCTTGCATAGAGTGTCCTAAGTATTGATTTTCAATATATTACAAGTTAGCCAGATGAAACATTTCAGTTTTTGGGGAATATTTAGGTGCCATATTTTTAACAGGAAATCATTTGCCATGATAGTTCGATGTTTAGAGACAATAAGATCATAAGATTTTTTGGCTATCACCGTACCCGTCTGTTTGTGATACATCCAAATAAGTGTATCTTCAGCAGTTCCAATCCTAATACCACCATGAGTCAAGCCTTTAACATATGAACAACATTGATCAGCACAATCACCACCCAATTACAGATCAGATGCAGTGTACCAGTTAGAACCATCAAGACCACAACCATCCAGATTTTGGGCCTGAGCAAGATTTGAAATCCCCAGGTCATTAAGGTAATCTATAAGCTCCTCAGACAAAAGATACTGTGAGTTCTACCCAACAATAGGGTCCACACCCAACCTAATATTTAAGTCGTTCCCCACCTTCCATCCCAATTGGCAAGTAGGGCCACTCAAGTATCCTAATAAAACCATTCCAGAAGTAAGAAGTGCCAGTAATTTTGAATTTATGGGCACGAATCCAGTCTTCTAAAGACCTGTTTCTAAAGTATTTATGGACAATTATTCTACTCCAAAGACCAATACCATTTAGAAGCTACCACATACATTTCAGTCTCAAAGATATTCCAAACCATTTAAGGTTCTTTATATCCCAGCCACCATATTTAGTAGGTAAGGAGACAAATTCCCAATTGACCAGATGAGAATTCTGATGATCAGCAGAGGATCCCCAAAGGAAGGAGAAAATAGATCTTCTAAGTAATTTCAGGATAGATCTAGGAAATCTAGCCAAAGCAAACCAATAGATAGCCAACCTCGTAAGAACACATTTAATGAGAATCACTCTGCCTCCAAGAGAGAGTAACCTCCAAGTCCAGTTTTGGATCTTTTTTTCAAATAACTCAATCATCCAATTCCAATCAGAGGTACGATACCCCAATGGTTTCAGGTAGCATCCCAGATACTTAAAGCCCGATGTAAGTGGATCCATTCTGAAAGGGATCAACTTCGCAATTTTGCTTCTAATATCAACATCCACATTCTGATAGAGAAAAGATGATTTTTCCAAACTGACAGTCATCCATGAAGCTAAGCAGAATAAGTCCAGTGCATCTTTATAAGCACTCTACTCACCAATAATCCCAATACCAATTAAAATCACATCATCAACAAATAACAAGTGTGTTATCATCAGATCAGGAGCGAAATGGAAGCCCTTTATAAGACCTTTTAGCTATGCATCTGTAATAATTCTTCTAAGAATCTCAATAACCAGTATGAATAATAAGGGGGACAAAGGACATCCTTGACGTATTCCTTTGGTAGCAAGAAAAAAGTCCGAGGGGGATCCATTACCAAGAGCAGCATAGCAAGAGCTAGATACACAGCCCATTATCCAATTTACACCCATCAGGGGGATGCCAATCTAGATAAGCAAGAGTCTAAGAAAAGTCCATTTTACTCTATCAAAGGCTTTAACTTAGTCAAGTTTTAAAACCATGACACTAGAATTCTTAGTCTTAATAGAGTGTAATAACTCCTAGGTAATGCCTATAGGTTCAGTTATCTGTCTATCCTTGAGAAAGCCAAATTGTTGGGGAGATATAGACCTATTGAGGATAGGCTTCAGTTGAAGGGAAACAATCTTAGATATGACTTTGTAGACCAGGTTACATAAGGAGATGGGTCAAAAGTCAGCAAAGGTCAAGGGCTTCTCACACTTAGGTATCAGAGTCAAGAAAGTAGAGTTAAGAGCCCCAGAAATTTTCCCAGATGTTCTAGCTTGCTCCGTAGCCAAGACCAGTTCCTCCCCCACCAGATCAAAAAGCTCAAGAAGAATTCAATAGGCCAACCATCAGGGCCTGGACTCTTATCCTTCTTAAAATCTTTTAGTATAGCTTCAACTTCCTGGATCGAAATGGGCTTAAGGAAACAGTCAATATCTTCATCAACAGTCATATTCGGGAATAGTCTGATAACTCTAAGTTGGTCAGCAATATTTGTGGACTTGTCATCACCAAATAGATCACTAAAGTGTTGTTTTCCAAGCAACTTTAGTGCAGGGTCCTCAGATACAGGATTACTCTCCAAATAATTTAGAGACCATATAGTATTAGTGTTCCTTCTAGCAGATGCATATGAGTGAAAAAATTTAGAGTTTGCATCCCCTTCCATAATCCATTGGATTCTACTTTTCAGCCTCTGTGTGGTAATCTCATGGGCCCAATATTTACCTTTCCTATCTTGCAGTATTTTCAATTTATCGGCATTGGAAGCAGATAATAGACCCGAATCCTCCATCAAGATATTTGATATACATTCATTAATTTCAAAAATTTGCTTCCTCCTTTCATGATTCTTCAACCTCTCCCACTCTTTAACAGTACATTTAATTCTGCGCAACTTAAGAGTAAGGACATCCATATGGATATAGTCATCCAAGTCCAGAGGGGTCTTCCACGAAGAGAGGACCAGATGAGCAAAGTCCTCCTCCAAAATCCAAGCCCTATTAAATTTAAAGGGCCAACACTGAGAGCAAGATTTTGATCCCCACTCCAGGAAAATAGGATAGTGATCAGAAACATCAGTAGGGGTAGCCCAAGTTCTATAGAAGGAAAGGAAAGGGAGAAGAGATTCAGAAAGAAGAAACCGGTCCAGTATTTTACTAATACCAGCCTCCCCCGAGCGCCCATTTCTTCAAGTAGGGCCAGGGAGATTCATAGAGAGGTCAGTCTTGGCCTTACTTCCCCAAACTTCAAAAGATGAAATGGTAAAATTTAGGTCCCCCACCAAAAGTAAATTAGGTAGTCTAAGAAGACCACCAGCCACCAAGTTATTCCAGAAAATGATTCTTTGAGTATAGGGCCCATAGCAGTTAATAACAGTAAAATTCTCAGACATACCTTTAAAGGTTGCTTTAAGAATGATACCATCCAAAGAAGTGAAAGCTTTACAATGGACCAAGTGAGTTTTCCATCCAGCAAGAAGGCCTCCAGAAAATCCCGAAGCATCCGAATCACGAAATTCCCAGCCCGGTTTAAGTTTGGAAAACAGATGAAGAGACTGGGGGTACCATCACATTGTCTCTTGAATAAGAATCATATCAGGGTTTAATTCCAAGAATAATCTACCAATGGATTTTTGTTTGATAATCCCTCCAAACCCCCGAATGTTCATAGACAGAATTTTCATGGGGAAACAAGCTCTTCATGTGTGCTTTCTCTAAGAACCTGTGAAGATATAGGAGAGATATGGGTTTTTATAGCTGCATTCTTGAGTCTAGTCTAAAGAGGAGTGTAAACCCCTGAAGTCCCAGGATCTTCCAATGGTGGTTTCTTGGATTTCCTGATGGTCACATTTTTAAAACGGATAGAGTCCAGGGGTAAAGTAGAGGGAGAGATAGGAGTTTTATCAGAAAATATCAAGAGAGATCTAAGGAGTGAGGGGTCCTAGAATGCCGGTGCTTCAGGAGGACTAGATGAACTGGAAGTGGGTAAGGGTACAGTGCTTACAAGTGGGGACATGGGGGGATTAGAAGATAAATAAGGAGAAGAAGAGGATAGAGGGAGAGAAGGAAAGTGATCCAATGTTAAAGGAGGAGGTTCATCAAGAGATAAAATCTCAGAAGAGGAGGATGGCTCCAAGACTGAAGGATCCTCAAGGTTCCCCATAGGGCCAGAGCAAGAGTGAAGAGCAACAGCTTCCATATCTTCAATAGACTTCAGCTGACCTTTCGAAATATTTTCAAACGTAGAAGGTGAAGATGAAGCATAGATAACATCAGTAGAGTCCACCAGAGGTCCCATAAGGTTAGGTGTGACAGCAAGAGGAGGAGGGTTAGGTACAGGAGAGGAAACAAAACCACGCTTAGTAGGATGACCTGTGCGAAGGCGATGACAAGTATTCCAGAGGTGTCTAGTTTCATGACAGAAATTACACCTAAACGAAATATGAAAATAATCCAATCTTTGGGTAATAACCTGATCTCCAGAGACAGTATCTATTTCAGGAATAAGGCCTTTGGTAATGTCAACTTCAACCAATACCTTTGCCATCCATTTGTCAAAAATAAGATGAAATTCTTTCTCAAGAGCAACAAAACGCCCAATCAGGTTTGCCAGTGCAACAAGGATTTCCTTATTCCAAAGAGGATAGGGTAAAGCAGGAAAAAGCACCCACAGATGTTTGATGGTCACCCTTTCAGTGAGAGGGTCGAAACCCGAGTGCCATCGATTCAGCACTAAGGAACCATCCTTAATAGGCCACAGATTCTCAGGGATCAGAGAGGCATCTGACGCTTCAATAAATACAAAGACCAACCATCTGTTAGCAAGGAGGCTAATAGAAGGCACATAATGGATAAGAGGCTTCCATTGAGAGGTCACCCATTCGACCCAGCCCTCCTTAGACATAGAGTAGTACTCCATCCTACCTATAAGAGCCCTACTGCAAGGAGTCTCCACCTTATCCATAAAAAAATCATGTCCAAGAACAAACCGGGGTTTTAGTTCAAGGGCCTTAAGGGATTTGGTTTATGTTGAGACGAGCTAAGATGGCGACCCTTTCCAGGGTGATGAGTCCTACAATCATTGGTCGGAGCACCCATATCATGGGAAACGAGACCGGTGGAACCCAGTCACATGCAAGGATCCCAAAGGCCGAGCCAAACCCCCAGTGAAACCGCACAGCGGAAAAGAATAAACCCAGTCACTCCGACAAGAGATAGAAAGACAGGAGGACCACACAGGCCTACAAATCAATAGGATAGGCACCAAAATGAATTATGGGGCCCCATCCCATATCTGTGACCACCCGAAAACCACAGATAGATACCCAAAGAAAACCCCACAATAAGAGTGGAAGACAAACCTGATAGGTAAAAAAGACAAAACTAACACAGGCCACAGGCCAAACCGGGAGACTAGTCAAAACCCCGCGAAAGATTGAGGCAGGAAACAAAACTAGTCACACCGGTGAGAAGAAATATGACCAGTTAACGAACAGGTCGACAAAAATCCTAATAAAAGAAGAAATTCCCACTTTTTACTATATGGTTGGTACTAACCCTCGGTTGAGGGTGAACTCCATGTGGGGTTAGCAGCCATCAGCCCGAGTACCCAAGAAAGGGTAAACAAACAAAACCCCCGACTAGAACTATAAAAAATAAAAGAAAGGATCAGAATATAATCATAAATACCTACATTCAGCGAAGTCCTAACAACGAAGAAGAAGCCGCAATACCAAGGTCGCAGTCAGCTTCATCGTTCAGCTTCTCTACCATTATTCTAGTATATCGCGTCAGTGGAATCACAACGTTTTCCGAGACCAAGCCGTATCCTCGAATCCCAATCATACCCAGACAGAAGCGACAGTCCCCATCAACACCCAGGCTCACTGAAGGTTCCAAAGTGGTCGGGAGCAATCAAAACCCCGGGTCAATATACACAATGGTTCCCGACACAATCAATCAGGTCACCAACAGCACTCAAAAAAATCATATGCCAGTAAACAAGGAAACAACCTGGAAAAAACAACCTGACATCTCAGGTAACCACTTAAATGCCCAAAAAACCCCCCTCGGCACATCACGACCCTCAATCATTCCTCGGTCAAAAGGTTCAGAAGCTTCAGATGCCAAGGGGGTCGTAAACCATGAAACCCTAATAGATATCCATGCTCTCAGAGCACCCCGGTCCCTTCATGGTTTCAAATGCTTCCCAATTTCCATATCATGTCAGTGGAGTCACAACGCAGTCCTAGACCAAGCCGTATCCTCGAAACCCAGTCAAACCCAAATAGAAGCGACAGTCCCCATCAACACCTGGGCTCACCGAAGGTTCCAAAGAGGTCAGGGGAAATCAGTGCCCCAGGTCAACATACAACACTCAAGAATCATATTCTGGTATACATAGAACAACCCGAAAAAAAAAAACATCCCGACATCTTAGGTTACCACAAAAGAACCCAAACCCCCCCCCGGTGCATCGCAGCCCACCATCAGTGCCTCAAAAAAACCGCACAGGTCCATAGATTCATGGTAGTCCCCGGTCAGAAGGTTCAGAAGCTCTAGAAGCCATGGGGGGCGGAAACCATGAAACCCTAACAGGTTTCCATACAAGCTCGAGCTATTGTCAACACATCAGTGCATTATTATAGTTTATATCACATTTTGTTAGGGTAAAATATTAATTAAAACCAACAATAAAAATCCCTTTTTTATTGGCACGATGCTTCTATAGATCCTACAAGCATGGGTTCTCAATTTTATTGAGAAACACCCCATGTCACATTTTTCTCATACCACCATACTCGTTTTTTTTGTGCATCCAATATTCATTGGTGGTTGTTTTGGAATTTCCAAACAACCAAGTTTTTTCAGTTTTCAATTGTGCCTCCTCGGTGCAAAAGGTACCTGGTAAATAATATCTTATCCTCCAATTTAAAATTTCAATGTATTAAATTTCAAAATTTGGCTTATTAGGAGGATAATTCTGCAAAGATTTAAAAATGTTCCCACTAGTGCATAACTGTATCTTGAAATATACCACTTTACAATGCGTTTATAGGTCACACCATCCTCGGTGCATGCCTTTCACGCAACACACACTAGAGAATATGCACTAAGAACATGTGCCTCTAGTTATAAATATGTACCTCATTTATGGTGCATGAAGTCACACACTATCATTATGTGTCTATTGGTGCATCATTGTCGGTACATCTTCTTACATTATACACACCATTAACATTAAAATTTTGAAAACCATATAACATAAAACACAAAACTAAATGACAAATGGTGTGTTATGTTACACGTCGTTGTTGGTGTGTTCATCGATGCACTGTTTCCAATTTGCATATACATACTGGATGCATTCTCATCATATATCATAAGAAAAACCTATAACACGACAGTGCGTACATCGGTGTACCATTGATAGAGTGTTTACTAGTGCATCGCAATGTTACTTGTGAGTTTCCTTATATAATAAACACTAGTAATAGTTTTAAATTTTGAAAACCCTTTAAACTATTGGTGTGTTAATTGGCACACCATATCTAACACAAACAAAAACCCTAATTGCTAAATAGTGTGTTATATGACACATCGTTGTTGGTTCCTATATTTATATTGGATCAATCATCATATATTGAAATATAAAACCTAGAAATCATCGATGCATTCTTTAGCGCATGATTATGTTAAGCACCGTTAATGGTGCTACCCATTCGACACTGTCATCGGTGCATTGGAGTACCGTATGCAAACTGATTTGATGTTTTTTATTGTTTTGAATTTAATTTCATGTGTTTTAAATTTTAAATGAGTGTTGAACACCTACACAGAAATATCTAGCTAGCAAGAGAGAACACACAGCTTGCAAAACAGAAAAATAATGAAAAATAGAGAAAAGCAATGAATAATTATGTACTGATATGTGAGAAATATTACAATACATAATATTTATCTTAATTAGAAGAAAATAGGAAACATGCCATAGTGGTTTTTTAAAGAGATATAATGCATGCCATCAGTTACGAAGTGAACCAACACCAAGTATGTCAGTTACAGAGGTAATCAAGCCTTCATGGGTCTCCAACACCCCCCCTGAACACTACTATGGGGTAATAAAGAAAGGGCCTCCGCAACTAAGGCCATAATAGGTCACCCAAAAACAATGCAAGTAATGAACATTGAAATAAAATGAGGAAAGAGGGAAAAACTCATGGGAACCCCCTCCCTAAAGATACAATGTAGCAAAAGAAGAAAAAGACATATGCTAAGCAACGGTGTCCTTCACTCCAATACGATTGCACAAATAATGGAACTTCTGCGTAGTGAAGGTCTTGGTGAAGATATCGGTAGTATGTTCAACTAAAGGACAGAACTGCAAGTCAATGATTCGCTCGTGCACCAAATCTCTGATGTAGTGCATGTGGATCTTTATGTGCTTCGTCCATTGCACCTGTACTAGATCTCTGCAGAACTTTAGAGTGCTCCGGTTGTCACACCAGATGACAGTAGGACAGTGGAATTAGATTCCCAACTTAGTGAGAAAATGTTGTAGCCACAAATCTTGGATGGTTATGTTGACTACCCCTCTGTATTTGGCCTCAAATGAAGATAGAGCAATAGCATCCTGCTTCTTTTTTTACCAACAAATGGGCCCTGAACCTAAACTGAGTGAGTACCCAGATGTGGACTTGTGATCAATGCTATTTCCATCCCAGTCAGAATCAGTGAATTCAATGAGATCCAATGCAGAATATGCTGCATAGTGAATCCCAAACGTGATGGTTCCATGTATGTATCGAAGGATCTGATTGGCATCCTTCCAATGTAGCTCATGTGGCTCCTGCATCAACCGAGAAACTACCCAAACTGCATATGAGAGGTATGGTTAATATATAGCAAGATCCCCACTATATGTATGTACAAAGTGCTATCAACCAATGGAGTGTCCCTACCATCCTCAAGTTTGACCCCGAATAGGAAAGGAATCTGTGCAGACTTGCAGTCTGTCATATGGAATCTCTCTAAGAGATATCGAGCATACTTGGCCTGAGACAGTTTGATGTATGAGGCATCATGGCTGATTTCAAGACCAAAGAAGAAATGTTATGGACCCATGTCCATCATCAAAAACCTGTCATGCAGAATCCTCTTGACTGCAGCAAGTGATGAATTCGAGCTGTCAGTGATCAACAAATCATCCACATATAAAACTAGTAGCAGAAGTGAGTCATGTTTCCTAAGCATGTAAACATTCAAATATGACTTACACCATACAAAATGTTTGGGACAATATCTAGGATTCCATCTTGGCATACCATGCTCTCGGGGCTTACTTAAGGCCGTAGAGAGACTTCTTCAATTTGCAAACCAAGGATGAATCTTGTATGAAGCCTTGCAGATGCTCCATGTATATCTCATCAGAGAGATCACCATGAAGAAATGCATTCTTCACATCCATCTAATGGAATTCCCACCTCCTATATGCAGCAATGGCAAGTGTCAATCGAATGGAATCCATATTTGCTACTGGAGCAAAGGTCTCATCATAGTCTAACCCATGAACCTGTTGAAAACCTTTGGCAACTAGACTAGATTTGTATCTATTGATCTATCCATCTACTGCCTTCTTGGTCTTGTAGACCCATCTGCATCTAACAAGATTCCTTTCTGAAGGAAGTGGCACCAGATACCAAGTTTGGTTCTCGAGGAGAGAGTTGTACTCATCATGCATAGCAGCTTCCCAAAGGGGATTTCCTGCAGCCTCTGCATAGGCTTGCGGGTCTGAAGATAGAACCATGTAAAAATGCATGGGAATCACTGGTTTAGTAGTTGTGAGTGCATGAGAAGGCTCCTTAAACTAGGACTGTGTCCTTGGATCCACTGGATTCCCCCATAAGGTCGCCTACATGCTGTGGAGTTGTCTGTGCATATATATCTCTTAATCTCCTTGTTCTCTCAGGGGAGAAAGAATTTGGATCAACATATTCATGCTCATGTTTTCTGTCAGATTCGAAACTCAAATCTGAATCATGATCTAAATGAGTGGATTCATCATCATGGATGTGTGGTGTAGGTAGAGGAACATAAGTCTATACATGTGACTCTAATGGTGCATGCAAGGGTATTTCCTCGAATTTGGATACTTCGCTGAATAAAGAGCTTATCTATTGAGGGATCAATCAACCTATAACCCTTCGCATCATCGGAATATCCCATGAAGATGCATGCAATGCTATGAGGATCTAATGCTTTCCTCTTTTCAGAGGGTATGTGAGCCCATGCACGTGATCGAAATATTCGGAATTGGGTGACTTCCGTTTTGCAATTGCTCCATGCCTCAAAAGGATTCATGTCCTTGACAAATCTATGAGGAAATCTGTTTTGTATGTAGTTGGCAGAATTAAGTGCCTCAGCCCATAGTTTAGAAGGAAGATACTGTTGATGTAATTGTAACTTTGGAATGTATTCATCTATATTTCTTATGTATTGTAACTGGATGTTTATTCCAGGATGTATTTGTAATGTGCTTGAGTCATTTCATACCTCGATGTTTATTCCAGGAAGTTTCTATAATGAGAAATTCATGTCAAGTCATTGTGGGTAATCCTCCTATTGGTCAAGGGTTAAAGTCCCCACAGTTGTGAGGCCCTTGGGTTAATAGACTCTCCTAGTGAAGTCAACCCTAGGTGAGTCATTGTAAGTCAGGGAAATAGTCCCCACCATTATGTTAAGGATAAACCTCCTTGTTGGTCGGAGGACGCAAAGACCCCACAAGTTGTGGGGCACTAGGGTTATTAGACACTCCTAGAGATGTCAGCTCTAGTAAGTAATTTTTAAGTGAGGGCGACATGTTGGAGTGGGTTCCAAGTGAAAGGAAGAATATAAATAGAGAGTGAGAGCCTCTCTATTTATCATACACATACACACACACACACTCATTGGGGCACATGAGTGAGAGAGGAGAATCTCTCTCAATGTGAGAGAGAGAGACTGCTGCTGTCGAGAGATCATCATACTGTTTTCTGGTTTTACCTTTGGTGTTGATTCTATCTCTGAGGAAGTTGTGGGGTTTTCTCCTTTATGGTTTCCCCAAGGAAAATTCTTTGTGTCTCTTGTGTTGTGCTTGTGTTTTATTGCTGTACATGTTATTCTCTCAGTTAAAGATCCTAAGATCATAATGGTAGCTTGAATGATAAAAATCTAACATGGTATCAGAGCTAACCTGAGAATAAGACATTGTGCAGCTATAGAAGCTAGGGCTTCTTACTTTTTGGGTCTCTCTCCACAATCCATCAGCAAAAGTATGCTAAGATGACTCTCCATTGAAGGGTGCATCTCTCTGTTGAAGCGGAATTCGATTCCGAGCATTTTCAATTTTCGATGTAAAAATTAGGTATTTCTACAGAAGAGGAATTTTTGAGTGAGCCTGGAATAGGATTTTTCTCCTCATCAAAATCGAAGTTTAGAGACCTGGATCAAGAAATTTGGTTGGGTGAAACTCCAGGAAAGTCAAACCCTAGTTTGACCCCGAGCTAGAAAAACCCTAAGTACTAAAACTGTTAAGTTTTGGTACATTCACTATATCCCGAGGGATAGGATCAGGAGCTGAAGATACAATCCTGATGAACATTGTGTCCAAAATGCAGCGTCAGATTCGCTATATTCTGAGAGATATGATCCCTCCAAGTTAGGGTTCTAGCCTCTTCCAGGATTCATCCCTAATTATGACACCTGGGGAGAATTTCTATATCTTGGGATACAGAGGTCCAAATGGAATTCCTGAATCTTTTCTAGAAAGGTCACGGACTGTACTTTTGGTGGTCCAAATTTTAGACCAATATAATTAAACAATGACACGTGGTAGTCCGTACAACTTCGCTGTTCTGAACAATCCTGTAACAGGTCATCTTGGGAAAAGGATCATAAATCCCAATTGGTGAAACCAATTCTGATGAAACCTATGGTTTTGGTTCAAGGACATGTGAGGTTATCTCAGTACGAAATTTTAGACATATAGGAGTATTAATTGTGGATATATCATAGAAACAGTGACAAGAATTTCTGCAGAAGAAATTGGAAAACTAGGGCTTCCTGTTCTGGGAGCTTCCCTCCACTGTTTTCAAAAAAGGAGTACATTGGACAGCTCCATTTGAAGAGATCTATCTGTATATCCAATTTGATCTAAAATATTCCAAGTTTTGAAAATTAGGGTTTTTGAGACAAACCCTAGATCAGCCAGCTCCGGAACCAGGATGGACACCTCAAATCGGTAAGGTCTAATCCTTTGCTATTTTCATTTGAGGTTCTCATTTCAAAGTGATCTATCACATCAACTTGATGATAAGCTTGGTGAATTTGACAACTTCCAAGTATGGAAGTATATGATCTCTCTGAAGAAAATGAATTGGACACCTACATGAGTAGAGAGGTTCAAGTTCCAGAGGGAGATGAGGTTAGAATCCTTACACAAGAAGAACTTGGTCAAGGCCAAGAATATCATTGTTGATTCGATCATGGATCAACTTGTACCACAAGTGTCTTCCCTAAAGGCACCGAAGATGTTTGATTCCTTGAACAAGCTATTTGAAGGGAAGAACATACATCAGAAGATGACCTTAAGAAACTAGCTGAAGAATGTGAAGATCCAGAATGCAGAGACCATGTAGTCATAAGGGTCTCTCAAATCAAAGAAAAACTTGAAGTGGTAAAAGAAGAAGTGAAGAATGCAGAAGTGGTGATGGCCACCTTGAATGGCCTCCCAATATCATGGGATTCATTCATTCAAGGAATGTGTGCCAGAAGGAAGTGATTACTTTTAGTAGACTCTGGGAAGAAGAAGAAGCTCAACTCATAAGAAGAGAAGAGAAGATGGGAGCAATTGAAGATCAAGCTCTCACCATCCAAAGAAGATCCCTCAAGCGATTAGGAATACGAAGAACTCAACTCTTGAAGCACCTCTTATCCACCTTAGCATTTGGATAAGAAATGATGCTATCATGAATGAAGAAGATGATGAAGCTGAAGGATCAAGAAGGAGTCTACCCACGAAACAAATAAAGATAAGTATTCAATTGTCATTTCATGATATTGTTTTGTTATGCATTTGTTTATATTCAGTTGATGTATTATGCATGATAGGATGTTTGCATTAATGACAGTATACTTCTAATATGCATGTGATGGGTAAGTAGCCCATGGTGCTATACAAATCTCCATTGCTACTTATCTAGAATGAAACCTCTTTGCTGACATATTGGATTAGTGCACAATATCAATGTTGTCCCGGTAGAGATGGAAGGCATATAGAAAGGTTCAGTGAGATATGGATGAATGTTGTATTGGCTAAAGTAGTTGCATGATCATATATTTATGCATAAGAACTTTCCAGTATGAATATTCCTTATGAAATGTTTCTAACCATACAAATGCATTTGACTTGTAGGTAAGATCGTGTACATAATCGCCTACAAGCAAAGAAGAATGAGACTTGTTCCGGAGAACAAGTGACGACAGTTCAAATATGAAAAATAATATGATGAATACAGTGACATCATTGGTGCAAAATATTCCAAGAAGAAAGGGAAGATCATTTCAAGAAGAATGATGTCTAGGATGCAGTATCGATACATGAAGGGAAGTTCATAGTTCCATCATGCAATAGATGGAAACATTGTGGGATACAAGGCAATATTCGAAGAGACATTTGCAGCCAGTGGGAGTTGAGACACATGAAAGGTAGAATCATGTGTGCAAATGAAAGAATACCTGTACGAGCTCAGAAGACACCCATGGGATAACACATAAATGAGGAGCTTGATGAAGATCTAAACCTTTGTTACAAGGTTGATAGAGGATGACAAGCTCACAGATGGGTGTGAGATGAACTTTTGAAAAAGTTCAAGATAGAGGATCTTGGTATCCAGTGATCCTATATGGATACATAGAAGATTAGTAGCATAGGAAGCTACTTGTCACTCCAGTATAGAATGTTTCAGTGCATAGAGTACGGAAAACAGAGGGAGTATGATGCTTCAGAGGGAGTGACTGTAGAAGATACTATGTTTTGACATGGTATGACAATATGGAAAGATTACTGATGACTCTAGGCTTTGCTAAGAGTAAAGTGGATTCCAACCTTTGCCTCAAGGTTGAAGGCGGAAGACTAGTGATGCTCCTGTTATGTGTCAACGCACTATTTTCTAGGCATGGAGCTGTGGACAAGGGAAGTATGCAGTAGAGATCCTGAATAGGTTTAGGATGATGGACTACATGACCACACCTATGGCATCAAACCTGAAGCTGTTAAGTGATGCTTAATCAGAGACGGTTGATGCTACGATGTATCGTCAGATGATCAGATCCTTGATGTATCTGACGAACACAAGACCAGACATTTGCTTTGCTATGAACACCTTGAGCCAGTTCCTGATAGATCCGAGACATGTTCACTTGACTGCTGCAAAGCATATCCGAGGTACCTAAAGGGTACAGTTGATTATGGGCTCAAGTACGATGTGAATTAGAAGATTAACCTGGAGGGTTAAGCTGATTCAGATTGAGCAGGAAGTGCCATCGATAGGAAGAGCACTTCAGGGTGTTGCTTCAGTATGGGATCAGGTGTGATCTCTTGGTTTAGCAGGAAGGAATCCTATGTGGCACTGAGTACAGCTGAAGCAGAGTATGTCGCAACTTGTTCAGCTAGTTGTGAGGAAGTATGGCTACGAAAGCTATTGTCTAATTTATTTGATCTCCAATTGGATGCTACTTGTATACATTGTGACAACCAGAGTTGTGTAAAGTTGTCAGAGAATCCAGTGTTCCATGACAAGTCGAAGCATATCGAGATCAAGTATAACTATATCAAGGATATGGTACAGAGGGGAGTAGTGAAGCTCCAGTATGTTGCGACGCGGGAACAGATAGCTGATGTCTTGATGAAGCCATTGGCTAGGGTGAAATTCAAGTAATTCAGGGAGAAGCTTGGTGTTCTCCAGATTGATATTTCCTCCAAGGGAAAATGATGAGTCCCATATCCATTCTGACATGGTGAGAGGATTGGTTCCTTCCAAGGTCAGATGTAATGGTTGAGCCATTCTGTCATGGTGAGAGGATTGGTTCCTTCATTGCTGGCCATTCTGTCGAGTAGGACAGATGTAAGTGCAACTACCATTCTGGGAATGGAGGCACCTGGTCAATTACCAGGAAAAATCAGTCTAGGACTGAGAAGCCATTCTGATGTGATAGAGAGATGTGTTCCCACTTGATCAGATGTAAGGGCTGAACCATTCTATCATGGCTAAAGGATTAAGTTCCTCCCATGTCATATGTGAGTGTTGGCAATTCCGATGAGTAGGTCAGATGTAAGGGCAACTGCCATTCTTGAGGAGAATGGAGACACCTGGTCAGTTACCAGGTAGCTTAGTCGAGGACTAGGGACCATTCTGATATTACTATAGGATTGGTTCCTACAATATCATATATGAGTGCAAGCCCTTCCATCATTGTGAGCAAGATGTGTTCTCTCCTGGATGGATCTAAGTGCAGAGCCTTTTCATCATTGTGAGTAGGATGTGTTCCCACCTAGATGAATGTAAGTGAAGAAATCTTTCATCATTGTGAGCAAGATGTGTTCCAGCCTGGATGAGAGTCTTTCATCATTGTGGTAGGATGTGGTTTTGGCCTGGATGGAAGAACAGAGATCTTCCATCATTGTGGTAGGATGTGGTTTTGGCCTAGATGAAAGTACGGAAATATTCCATCATTGTGGTAGGATGTGGTTCCATCCTGGATGGAAGTATAGAACTCTTCCATCATTGTGGTAGGATGTGGTTCCATCCTGGATGGAAGTACAGAACTCTTCCATCATTGTGGTAGGATGTGGTTCCAGCCTGGATAGATGTGAGTACTATGCCTTTCTGACGAGTAGGTCAGATATAAGTGCTGAAGAAGACCTACATGGAGGCTAGGCCTACAACCAGCATGAAAAAGCGCTGGCTCTGTAGAACTTCCTGTGACGAGAAGAATCATGAGATAGCACCAGTGATGATCCAGATCCAGTGATGATGATCTAGATCCAGTGATGATGTCCAGTGATGATCCAGATCCAGTGATGATGATCCAGATCCAGTGATGATCTAGATTCAGTGATGATGATCTAGATCGAGTGATAATCTAGATCCAAATGAAGATGAATTGAATATGAAGATGACTTGAAGATGAATATGACGAGAACTCAATGATGATCCAGATGATACAGAGAAGAACACTTGTGCTGATAAATTATGTCGGGGGAATAACTTCCTAGTTAAGAGGGAGTGTTGATGTAATTGTAACTTTGGAATGTATTCATCCATATTTCTTATGTATTGTAACATGATGTTTATTCCGGGATGTATTTGTAATGTGCTTGAGTCATTTCATACCCCGATTTTTATTCTGGGAAGTTCTATAATGAGAAATTCATGTCAAGTCATTGTGGGTAACCCTCCTATTGGTCAAGGGTTAAAGTCCCCACAGTTGTGGGGCCCTTGGGTTATTAGACTATCCTAGTGAATTCGACCGTAGGTGAGTCATTGTAAGTCGGGGCAATAGTCCCCACCATTGTGTTAAGGATAAACCTCCTTGTTGGTCGGAGGAGGCAAAGACCCCACAAGTTGTGGGGCACTAGGGTTATTAGACACTCATAGAGATGTTGGCTCTAGTAAGTAATTTTTAAGTGAGTCCGACATGTTGGAGTGGGTTCCAAGTGAACAGAAGAATATAAATAGAGAATGAGAGCCTCTCTATTTATCATACACATACACACACACTCACTCATTGGGGCGCATGAGTGAGAGAGGAGAAGCTCTCTCAGTGTGAGAGAGAGAGAGACTGCTACTGTCAGGAGATCATCTTACTGTTTTTTGGTTTTACCTTTGGTGTTGATTCTATCTCTGAGGAAGTTGCGGGGTTTTCTCCTTTATGGTTTCCCCAAGGAAAATTCTTTGTGTCTCTTGTCTCTTGTGTTGTGCTTTTGTTTTATTGATGTACATGTTATTCTCTCAGTTAAAGATCCTAAGATCATAATGGTAGCTTGAATGATAAAAATCTAACAGATACATTGCATGCAACATGAAAGAGGCCATCTCTTTGAGAGATATGTTCTTCCTCTCAGCCAGTCTGTTCTGCTGTGGAGTGTATGGTATTGTATGTTGCAACTATATACCTGCCTCTGAACAAAGATGTTGAACATTCATGTTCACATATTCCCCCCCATTATCTGTGCAGAGGATTTTGATCTTTCTTTCTCATGGATTGTTTCTCTGCAAGTGCTTTGCAGTCTTTGAGATGCTCAAAAACTTTGTATTTCTTTCTATGAAGATATACCCAAGTATAACGTGAGAAATAATCAATAAATGTAATAAACATTCCTCACCTTGTTGATGGACATATGAGGAAAGGGTCCCATCAGATCACTATGGATGATCTCCAAGGGAGAGGAGGCCCTCTGGGCCTTCCCTTTTTCAAACTTCTCTTGAGGATTTTTTCCAAGAACACATCCTTGACAAACTCCTTTGGAAAAATGAATGTTGGGAAAGCCAATGATCATTCCCTACTTGTAGAGTTGTTGCATGTATCTGAAATTAAGATGACCAAATATTTCATGCAATAACCTACTACTATCATCAACATGCATAAGTAATAAGGAAGAATCTAGTTCAATGAATTCAGAAAAGGTGTAAAGCCTAGATCTGTGATTTACCTCACCAGTGGCAACTTTAGAGTTGCTTTGTATGTCGAAGATATTCACAGCATCAAGAGTGAATTCAACTCTATTTCTGGTGCGAGAATGTGTAATCCGATAGATGGAGAGAAGATTCACCGAGAGTTTTGGAACATGTACCACATCCTCAAAGCTACCATGATTGAGTTCAATTCTGCCCTTTCCGGTGATATCAACAAGAGAATAATCCTCCATGAGTATAGGAGGACCTTTGCATTCATCCAATGAAGAGAAGGTTTCCTTGGTGGAAACCATGTGGTGAGATTCACCTGAGTCTACAATCCATGCATAGGGATATGAATTAATGGCAATCAAAGCATGGCCAAAGTTACCTTTCCCGAGAGCATGATACTTAGGCTTTTTCTTGGCTCCCTCTGGAATGTGATCCCCAAGGTTGTGCTTTTGAAGTATCTATTCCATCTCATCTATCTTCTTCTTCATGCATGAGGATTCTGGATGGAATCATTTCTGACAGTATGTGCATTTGTCCCATTTCTTCCCTTTTTCACTTTTGGATTCAGAGGAATCATTGAAGGGTTTGGTGCTCCCTTCCTTCTTTGTATTTGCATGTGCCTTTCCTTTATCTTTGGATTTAGATCTTTGTTTTGGGTTATGAATTCCATCATGCATAGCAAGAGCATGTGCCTTGGAGCCCTTGATTTTTCCCATACTTATGAGCTTGTCTTGTTCCTGAGACAAAGATTCAATAAAAGCATTAAGAGTCGGCATGGTCCAGTTCTTACCAGAGGTGAGCCTCACTGAATGAAACATGGAGAGAAATATAGAGTATTTTGTTCCAAGCTTCGAGAGGATGGATAGAACCATCTGTTTTTTGTCCTTAGATTTATCAACCCTGCAACCCTTGAGTTGCAGCAGAAAATCCTTGTATCTTGTGAAGAAATCATGTATATTTTCAAAGCTTCATGGATCCAAAGAGAGCAGCTCCACTTCAAGCATGTGGTCTTTGATCTCATCTTTATTGCCAAAGAGTCGTTTCATGGTGGTTCAAACTTCATTGGGATTTTTTCAAGAAGAAATATGGAAAAGCATCTCAGGGGATATGTTCATGCAGAGGGCTCCGTAGGCTTGATCCATCTGATTGAGGCATTTGGACTTTTCTATGGCTGTTGTAGGCTCAACCTCCGTGGCCATAGAAATCCTATACAATCCTCTACTTCGAAGAAAGATCTCCATCTTTGCTTCCCATGCAAAATAATTTTATGGTGTGAGAATATCTTTTTTTGGAAACTCCATTCTTCCAATGATTTTCAATCTTCTGTACCTGCAAATAAAAAATGCCGGTGTGCCTTTGTCCTAGTAGCAGAGCTCTGATACCATGTATATGAGTGTTGAACACCTGCACAGAAATATCTAGCTAGCAAGAGAGAACACACAGCTTGCAAAACAGAAAAATAATGAAAAACGGAGAGAAGGAATGAATAATTATGCATCGATATGTGAGAAATATTACAATACATAATAGCTATCCTGATTAGCAGAAAATAGGAAACATGCCATAGTGGTGGTCTAAAGAGATCTGATGCATGCCATCAGTTACGGAGTGAACTGACACCAAGGCTTTCAATTACAGAGGCAATTGAGCCTGCATGGGTCTCCAACATAAAGTTCTTAGGTGCACATAGATAGAATTATATGCACTTCTTACGATGCTTATATAAAACAGTGCACATTGTTGTTGGTGCACCTATTTTAAGACTGACGCACCATGTACGGAATTGTTTGTTGACTACCAAACAAATTTAAAAAATCCTTATAATTATTTCATTTACTATTTTGTATTGTATTAATATGATTCATGATTAAATTTGTATGTAAATCAGGGATAGGAAGTACTGACACAACCGCCATAGGTGGACTTATATAAGATCATTAAGGTGTGGATGAAAAGGAAGAGGGTGAGGGATATGGTTCCTTAACTTATTTATAATCATACTTTTCATCTATTTTTTCATGTCAACCTCCTCAAGTTTTATGAAGAGACTATTCACTTAGGGTCCAGTTAGATTTACTGACAAAGTTGATCCAACGATGGGACCATGGAAAGCATTCCTTCAGGGTTGGTCGAGATATTTGTACTAGACCCCATATGAGGAATTTTACTTTATTATAGGTTTATCTAGGACAGGGATTACTTTCCCCATTTTCTTGATCTTCCATCTGGTGTTGTAGCTAACACTCAAATCAGGTATGTTCAACAATTCATCAATGATGACATTATTATTCCTAGTGAGTTCCAGGTGAGTGAGGGCCAATTGATTCTACATTCATTTCGATTAGAGGATTCTAAATGCTTGAGCCCTTTTGTTATCATGATATCCCACCATCTCATTGATGAGAAGTGCATTATTTGTGGTGTGTTGTATTATGTATAGAGTTAAGTGCAGATTCCCATGTTAAGCAAGTGAGCAACTATTTTTTGATGACATTTTTTTGTTGCTTTAGACCAGTATTGTAGCCTGTAGCATGGAAGGTAGTTTTTCCACTTCTGCTCAGATTTATTTAGTCAATTTTTTTAGAGGTTTCCAGCGACTTGGCTTATATTTGGGCCTACACTTGACTGCATGCCAGCTAGACCTATGACTGATGTGTGTATCTACATCTAGGGGTAGCGGTTTCCTAATAGAGGAAAAGCCCAGATCATGTGTAGGGATCCTAGTGCATATGTTTTGGTGATGTTATGTACTTAATACCATTATCAGTCATCAATTGTGTATAGTATCAATATGTAGGGATTGACTAGTGAGGGTGTGCGAACATCCAATTTACTCTTGACGAGTCAGTGGATATGAGAGGTAATATGATTATTATATTTTCATTAATGTAGTTGCATAATTTTTATCTTATTTAATGCACATGTAATTATTTATACTATTTTGTTTAAATTCTCTAATTCTTGTAATTGTCCACTATTTTGCAGATATTGGCTCATTTGGCGGGGATGAGCCATGACAACATAATGTGGAGATGGCTAAGGTCGATGAGTTAGGTGATGACCGTAAACCGGGCATGGATAAAATGGTTTGGCTCCCAAATTATATCACCATGTAGTGCATAATTTATGTGACTATATGGATCGACATAGGGTGGAGTCTTTACGACCTCTAGATATCTCACGGGACCCCGAGCTCTTTGCCATGTGGTCAACACTTCCCTATGATATAACCATATTGATGTGTCTTATTTTCGGTGTCGTCAATATCATTAAGGATTTTAGGGGTATTACATATCCATCTTCTAATGATGATTCTCATCCACGGCCTCCTTCAAGGATACATGCCATCACCAAACCCAACTTTCAATTTGAATTTTCATGTATATTGATCCCGAAGTCTTCATGTTTATCATCTACTAATACTAGTGTAATGATTGTCTCCAATACAATTATCCTAAGTCCACCTTATGCTTTTATGGAATTTGATACAATAAGAATATTGTTCCAACTAGTTCAACTATAAGGCAGTATTGTGATCAAAACTTTTTTATGTCCACCTTTGGGAAGTGATTCGTATTTGTATTCAAGAGTAATGTAATACTTGACCAAGGGAAGAGGAATTTGAAAAATTGGTAGGTTTCCTATATTAGTTACATTGGAGTTGAAAAGTGTGTTAGCACCGGAAATGAGCCCAAAGGTTGTGGAAGGCCCCCTCCCGGGTAACAGCAGAACCACTTTCAAAGAGAGAACTGGCCTTCTACTCTTCTGAGAGGGATCTCTCAGCAAATGTTAACAATACCAAATATATATACAAATGAAACTACAAATTGTTTGTAAAATTGGTTGAAACAAAACACATCACCATTGGGCGATGGAGTCAAAATATATAACAGAAATAATCATAACTTAATTCAAGTGATTTCAACACAGGGGCAAGGTAGCCACTCGATCAGATTCGATTTATAATTGTCTAGTGGAAAGCAGGAACATGAACATACCATCAACAAAGAGAATTGTAAGAAATCAATTATGTATTAAATTTAGAAGAAACTTTGGTGAATACGAATTCTGTATTAACTTTAGAAGAAACTTTGGTGAATACCTGAAACAACAGACGGAGCATAGCAAGTATGAATTCCGAGCTGTTATACCCTAAGTCTCAGATATGAAAGAAAACAAAATTGAAAGGAAAACTAGAATAATATTCACATAAGAAAGGAAATAATAGACTGTAAGTGCAAACAACACATGAATCCCTGTACGAAAAACGTCGATCTCGGCTCTGCAATTATATTAAAATTCTCTTGAAAAACACGCACAACAAAATTACAATGGTTTCAACCCCTTTTCTCCTTCTTCAAGAAGTATATTTATAGCTATTTGGATTCTCTAAACTGAAATTTGGGAATCAAAATTCATTACAATCAGAAGGACATCCTCTAATAAACTCCGGACGTGGCCTGCACACCACGATTCCAATAAGACAAAAAATAAAATGCGGACTACTAGAAAAATAGGCTTAAATCCCCTCTTGCATATCCCCGATGGTGATATATGTTTAAAAAATAAAAGAGGTTTTTGTATTTGGCCATTTTCCCAACAAAACCCATGTCTTATTTTCCTCTGATTCATCTTGAGCTCCTCAGGATCGGATTTTCAAACTAATGACTTAGACAGTAAAACTGTAAATTTCTGGAAAAATACCCTGTGAAGCTATTTTAAATTATCTCAACCTATGATACCTGTGTAAAATATGAAGGAGGTTTTTGTATCTACACATGTTATTAATAAAACCCTCTCTTATATTCCTGAAATTCAACTCCATTTGCTTGAAACAATTCTTTCAATGTGATGTCTGAAACAGTCCTTTGGAAACCCTAAAACATAGCCTGTAAAAATCACTTTGTTTCTCCTAAACCATATGACCTGGGTAAAAATTGAGAGAGGTTATTGAAAATGATCTTGTTATTAAGTTAAACCTCATTCAATATTGGAAAATTCTTTCTATTTTTCCGAAAACAATTGATTTAAATAACTGACTAAAACAGTCCTTTCAAAATCTAGAAATTTGCTCTGTGAAGATGACTTCGGTTCTCTCAATCCACAGCACTTGGGTAAAAAATGAGAGAGGTTATTATAGATAGGTGTGTTATGAATAAAACCCTCTCTTCCGTTTCTATAAAATCATCTTGGTTTGGTGGAAACAATTGATTTAAAATAATGACCAAAACAATCATTTTCCATAAAAAACAACCATGCTCTAGTGCTTTAATTCAGATACTATGTTTGTGTGGATGTTCTTAATGTTGAATCCTTCATTTGTAGATTTAAATTTATGGAATTTATGCACCATTCTAAATTGTAGTGTAAGCTTCATTGGCTCAACTGCTTATAGTATAAAATTCCTTTCCATCCATGCAATTTTAAATAAGCAATACTTCTCCCAAGCAAAAATGTTTTACACTATTGATTTGTTGGGCGAGTTGATGTTGCAACAACAAGTGCTTTAACTTGATCCCAATACAAAATTTCACTGACTGAAAAGTTCACTTACCTCATGCAAGTTCACAATGCAAAATGATCGTACACCTTGGATTTTCCTCACCTTCCAATCTGACCGTTAAAACCTATCTACCATTTAACATCATTTTGCAAATTGGAAAATTTAATTTCTTCGTGCAACTTCACAATACGAAATTTCTTTGAGCCGTCGGATGAAATGTGCTTTAATCTAGATCGTTGATGAATGTTTAGTTTTGCTACAAAAGTGACGGGTTGGTGTGCGAGCCCAATTTGACTTTATGCGAGATGGGCTTTTAGGCCAACACTTTTTGTTTTATAAAGAATTTTGTTTAATATTCTTATAAAAACAAATTTTGTTTTTATAAAAATATAAAATATTTCTTTTATAACTTAAACTTGTAAGCCACCTTTATAAAACTTTGATTTATTTATAATTCTCTTCCTTTCTTATCGTGATTTGAAGTCGTGGCTTCACCCACACAAGTATGGCATGCGAAATTGATCGAGGCCATAGATTTGACTCAGATATCATCTCGACCGTAGAATATTTCCGACCTTTAACACATTGCGCAATTTGGAAAGGAGGCTTTGGTCGAGCATGTCCACTCACGCGAAGCATTTGGACTGCTATGCCTGAGTATTTCAAGAGAACTCTCATTTCATGTAGATAGTTTGACAACACCAAATGAAGTATGGGTTAAAATAAAATCTCTATTTGGGAAAACTAATTAATTTACGGAACACCAGCTTGAAAACAAGCTCATTAGCCTGCACCCAACGCATTTTGAAACCATCCAGGAGTTCTTCACGAAGTTCAAATCTCTAGTACTTCAACTGAAGCAATGTGGAATTGAGAATAAGAAGGATCAACTAATACCATCCATCCTTTCAAAGTTAGGCCGAGAATTTTTAGTGTTTGTAAGCACCTTCCATTCTGGAAAACTAACACTTCGAAATTGGAATGCCAACACTATCCAAGCTTCATAAAGTCCCTCACCCAGGTGCAGGAAAAACTAGTTCAAATGGGCACCATCAAAGCTAGCATATATCAATATTTGTCCATGGGTGTTTTGAATGCCTCCAAAGGAAAGCAGAAGGAAAAGAATTCGAAGCAACCAGAGAAGAGGAATCCTGATAAACCCAAAACCACTGATGGGGGTTTGAATCCTCCTAAGGATAAGGACAAGAAAGGGAAGGAGAAAACAAAATGCACATATTTCCATAAGGGATGGAATCAAAAGAGCTCATGCATGAAGAATTCCATTGACATGATGGTGCAACTGCTAGAGAAAAACCACATCCATGAGCCAGATGGCGCAAGGAAGAAATATGGCACCTCAAGTTCATACAACAAGGATAAATTCCATGCCTTGGTAGTAGGTTATTCTAATTCCTCAACCTTCATTATTGATTCAGGGGCATCTAGACATATGGCTTCCACCAGAGAGATCTTCTCCTCTATGCATTCGAATAGTGGCCCAATTGTTCGAATGGGAGATGACTCTAAGATCCGGACCAAAGGAGTTTGTAGGATCGATTTGGAGCATGGATATTTCAGTGATGTTCTCTATGTACTAGATTTGGCAAGAAATTCATTGTCAGTGTACTAAATGACACATATAGGAGAATCCAAGAGAGTAACGTTTACTCCTGACATGGTAGAGATAGAAGAAATCTCCTCCAACCAAGTTGTGGCAATTGGGCATGCATACCACCAAGAAATAATGTACAAGTTCTCAAATTTTCTTCCTAATTCCAGAGGGAAATTGCTCTTCTCTCATGCCAATAACACCTCCAATCTATGGCATGAAATATTTGGACACATGAACTACAAGTATCTTCAAGCACTGAACAAGGATGAGATGGTGGAAGGGCTTCCTTCAATCAAATATTCCAATGGAGCTTGCATTAGCTATCTAGTTGGAAAGCATCCAGAGCACGGCTATGAGAAGGGGAAGGCAAGGAGAGCCACACAAACATTTGGATTGGTAGATTCAGACCTCATTGGTCCTCTTCCCACTCCCTCCTATGGAGGATTAAGGTATGTACTCACTTTCATTGACGACTACTCAAGATTCTATTGGGTATACTTCCTAAATTGAAATTTGGAGTATTCGAGACATTGAAGATTTTGAAGGCCTTAGTGGAGAACCAAAGTGGGAATAGGATAATAATAATAATTAGGATTGACAATGGTAAAGAATATTTCAATAAAAATATACAACATCTTTGTGAAGAACGTGGCATTCAAATCCATCTGTGCATATATATCTCTTAATCTCCTTGTTCTCTCAGGGGAGAAAGGATTTGGATCAACGTATTCATGCTCATGTTCTCTGTTAGATTCAAAACTCAAATCTAAATCATGATCTAAATGAGTGGATTCATCATCACAGATGTGTGGTGCAGGTAGAGGAACATAAGTCTCTGCATGTGACTCCAATGGTGCATGCAAGGGTATTTCCTCGAATTCGACACTTCACTCAATAAAGATCTTGTCTATTGAGGGATAAATCAACCTATAACCCTTCACATCATCAGAATATCCCACGAAGATGCATGCATTTCTCTAAGGATCTCATGCTTTCCTCTTTTCAGAGGGTATGCGGGCCCATGCATGTGATCCAAATATTTGGAAGTGGGTGACTTCCATTTTGCAACCGCTCCATGCCTCAAAAGGATTCATGTCCTTGACAGATCTATGAGGAAATATGTTTTGTATGTAGTTGGCACAATTAAGATCCTCATCCCATAGTTTAGAAGGAATATACCTTGCATGCAACATGCAAGAGGCCATCTCTTTGAGAGATATGTTCTTCCGCTCAGCCAGTCTGTTCTGCTGTGGAGTGTATGGTATTGTATGTTGCAACTATATACCTACCTCTAAACAAAGATGTTGAACATTCCTGTTCACATATTCCCCCCCATTGTCTGTGCGGAGGATTTTGTTCTTTCTTTCTCATGGACTGTTTCTCTGCAAGTGCTTTGAAGTATTTGAGATGCTCAAAAACTTCGGATTTCTGCCTATGAAAATATACCCAAGTATAACATGAGAAATAACCAATAAATGTAATAACATTCCTCGCCTTGTTGATGGACATATGAGGAAAGGGTCCCATTAGATCACTATGGATGATCTCCAAGGGAGAGGAGGCCCTCTGGGCCTTCCCTTTTTCAAACTTCTCTTGAGGATGTTTGCCAAGAACACATCCTTGACAAACTCCTTTGGAAAAATGAATGTTGGGCAAGCCAATGACCATTCCCTGCTTGTAGAGTTGTTGCATGTATCTGAAATTAAGATGACCTAATATTATGTGACATAACCTAGTACTATCATCAGCATGCATAAGTAATAAGGCAGAATCTAGTTCAATGAATTCAGAAAAGGTGTAACTCATGGATGTGTGATTTACCTCGCCAGTGGAAACTTTAGAGTTGCTTTGTATGTCGAAGATATTCACAGCATCAAGAGTGAATTCAACTCTCTTTCCAGTGCCAAAATGTGTAATATGATAGATGGAGAGAAGATTCACCGAGAGTTTTGGAACTTGTAGCACATCCTCAAAGCTACCATGATTGAGTTCAATTCTTCCCTTTCCAGTGATATCAACAGGAGAATAATCCCCCATGAGTATAGGAGGACCTTTGCATTCATCAAATGAAGAGAAGGTTTCCTTGGTGGTAGCCATGTGGTGAGATTCACCTGAGTCTACAATCCATGCATAGGGATATGAATTAATGGCAATCAAAGCATGGCTAGAGTTACCTTTCTCGAGAGCATGATATTTAGGATTTTTCTTGGCTCCATATAGAATGTGATCCCCAAGGTTGTGCATCTGAAGTATCTAGGTCATCTCATCTATCTTCTTCTTCGTGCATGAGGATTCTAGATGGAATCCTTTCTGACAGTATGTGCAGTTTTCCTATTTCTTCCCTTTTTCACCTTTGGATCCGGAGGAATCATTGAAGGGTTTGGTGCTCCCTTCCTTCTTTGTATTTGCATGTGCCTTTCCTTTATCTTTGGATTTAGATATTTGTTTTGGGTTATGACTGCCATCATGCATAGCAAGAGCATGTGCTTTGGAGCCCTTGATTTTTCCCATACTTATGAACTTGTCTTGTTCCTGAGACAAAGATTCAATAAAAGCATTAAGAATCGGCATGGTCCAGTTCTTACCAGAGGTGAGCCTCACTAAATGAAACATGGAGAGAAATACAGAGTATTTCAGTCCAAGCTTAGAGAGGATGTATAGAACCATCTGTTTTTTCTCCTTAGATTTATCAACCCTGCAAACCTTGAGTTACAACAACAAATGCTTGTATCTTGTGAATAAATCATGTATATTGTCAAATATTCATGGATCCAAAGAGAGCAGCTCCACTTTGAGCATGTGGCCTTTCATCTCATCTTTATTGCCAAAGAGTCCTTTCATGGTGGTCCAAACTTCATTGGGATTTTTTCAAGAAGTAATATGGAAAAGCATCTCATGGGATATGTTCATGTAGAGGAATCCGTGAGTCTGATCCATCCGATTGAGGCATTTGGACTTTTCTATGGCTATTGTAGGTTTAACCTCCGTGGCCATAGAAATCCTATACAATCCTCTACTTCGAAGAAAGATCTCCATCTTTGCTTCCCATGCAAAATAATTTTATGGTGTGAGAATAGCTTCCTTTGGAAACTCCATTCTTCCAACGATTTTCAATCTTCTGTACCTGCAAATAAAAAATGCTGGTGCGTCTTTGTCCTAGCAGCATAGCTCTGATACCATGTAGATGAGTGTTGAACACCTGCACAGAAATATCTGGCTAGCAAGAGAGAACACACAACTTGCAAAACAGAAAAATAATGAAAAATAGAGAGAAGGAATGAATAATTATGTACCGATATGTGAGAAAGATTACAATACATAATAGCTAACCTGATTAGCAGAAAATAGGAAACATGCCATAGTGGTGGTCTAAAGAGATCTGATGCATGCCATCGGTTACAGAGTGAACTGACACCAAGGATATTAGTTACAGAGGTAATTGAGCCTACATGGGTCTCCAACATAAATTTCTTAGGTGCACATAGATAGAATTATATGCACTTCTTACGATTCTTATATAAAACAATGCACATTGTTGTTGGTGCACCTATTTTAAGACTAACGCGCCATGTACGAAATTGTTTGTTGACTGCCAAACAAATTTAAAAAATCCTTATAATTATTTCATTTACTATTTTGTATTGTATTAATATGATTCATGATTAAATTTGTATGGAAATCAAGGATAGGACGTACCGACCCAACCGCCATAGGTGGACTTATATAAGATCATTAAGGTGTGGATGAAAAGGAAGAGGGTGATGGATATGGTTCCTTAACTTATTTCTAATCATACTTTTCATCTATTTTTTCATGTCAACCTCCTCAAGTTTATGAAGAGACTATTCACTTAGGGTCCAGTTAGATTTATTGACAAAGTTGATCCAACAATGGGACCATGGAAAGCATTCCTTTAGGGTTGGTCGAGATATTTTTAATAGACCACATACGAGGAATTTTACTTTATTATAGGTTTATCTAGGAGGGGGAGTACTTTCCCCATTTTCCTGATCTACCATCTGGTGTTGTAGCTAACACTCAATTCAAGCATGTTCAACGATTCATCAATGATGATATTACTATTCCTAGTGAGTTCCAGGTGAGTGAGGGCCAATTGATTCTACATTATTTCGATTAGAGGATTCTAGGTGCTTGAGCCCTTTCGTTATAATGATATCCCACCATCTCATTGATGGGAAGTGCATTAGTTGTGATATGTTGTATTATGTATAGAGTTAAGTACAGATGCCCATGTTAATCAAGTGAGCAACTATTTTTCGATGACATTTTTTTGTTGCTTTAGACCAATATTGTAGCATGTAGCATGGAAGGTATTTTTTCCACTTCCGCTCAGATTTATTTAGTCTATTTTTTTAGAGGTTTCCAGTGACTTGGCTTATATTTGGGCCTACATTTGACTACATGCCAGCTAGACCTATGACTGATGTGTGTATGTGCATCTAGGGGTAGCGGTTTCCTAATAGAGGAAAACCCAAGATCATGTGTAGGGATCCTAGAGCATATGTTTTGGTGATGTTATGTACTTAATACCATTATCAGTCATCAATTGTGTATAGTATCAATATGTAGGGATCGACTAGTGAGGGTGTGTGAACATCCAATTTACTCTTGATGAGTCAGTGGATATGAGAGGTACTATGATTATTATATTTTCATTAATGTAGTTGCATAATTTTTATCTTATTTAATGCACACGTAATTAATTATACTATTTTGTTTAAATTGTCTAATTCTTGTAATTGTCCACTATTTTGCAGATATTGGCTCATTTGGCGGGGATGAGCCACGACAACATGATGTGGAGATGGCTAAGGTCGATGAGTTAGGTGATGACTGTAAACCTGGCATGGAGAAAATGGTCCGGCTCCCAAATTATATCACCATGTAGTGCATAATTTATGTGACTATATGGATTGACACAGGGTGGAGTCTTTACGACCTCTATAGATCTCACGGGACCCCGAGATCTTTGCCATGTGGTCAACACTTCCCTATGATATAACCATAGTGATGTGTCTTATTTTTGGTGCCATCAATATCATTAAGGATTTTAGGGGTATTCCAAAGCCATCTTCTAATGATGATTCTCATCCGCGGCCTCCTTCAAGGATACATTCCATCACCAAACCCAACTTTCAATTTGAATTTCCGTGTATATTGATCCTGAAGTCTTCATGTTTATCATCTACTAATACTAGTGTAGTGATTGTCTCCAATACAATTATCCTAAGTCCACCTTATGCTTTTATGGAATTTGATACAATAAGAATATTGTTCCAACTGGTTCAACTATAAGGCAGTATTGTGATCAAAAAAAAATTATGTCCACCTTTGGGAAGTGATTTGTATTTGTATTCAAGAGTAATGTAATACTTGACCAAGGGAAGAGGAAGTTGACAAATTGGTAGGTGTCCTTTATTGGTTACATTGGAGTTGAAAAGTGATATTCAATAGTGAATCCACAACTATATTCACAATGCCCGTGTCTCGAGATATTTGGTCCTTCAACCGATCCATTTGTCAATTTTCTTGAAATATCCTTTCATTTGAGGAATTGATATGTTATTGGAGGTTGTTTTCCATTATTTCATCACAATGTGCAATCATCGAAATTCCTTATCAACAACTTGACCTTTTAACTCTTTTAATGGTGGTGTCAATTGGTAAGTGTGACCTAACGAGGAAAGTGTTGATCTCCTAGGTTATAGTTGTATCTAAATGTTTATGAGAATATATGTCTAGTTTTCTTCTTCAAAATAACTCCATTCTGACCTCAAACAAAGCTTTGGATGGAAAGTTAAGATAGCATTACCTCAAGTTGTCTAATAACCTGACAAAACTACGACTTCACATATCTTCAAACCCAACTCCAAAAAACCTAAAGTATACACAAATACTCCTTTATTTCCTCTTATTTCCTCTTCATATTATATTTTTAATCCCCTGACTTGGTCATTGTGCTGAAGAGGTGCTTTGTACAGCCCAAGTCGATGACATGTATCAAATTTGTAGTGTTGATGTGGCACATGTAGGCTCCATAAATAAAATAAAAAAAGACACACACACACACACACACACATAAACCAGAATCATATCCTTTGGAGCTAGAACTGATTATCAGTAACATCATATGGCTCTCTATATTTTCAATAAATTCTCTCATGGCCTCTTATTCAATGCCTTCATACCCAAGTCATTATATAGCCAATCATCTAAATTTGTGTAACAAAATACACCAACCAACATATTAAATATTGTTTAGGCAATCCACTGACCTTTTAGGTTAGAGATTGCAAAACTGTTTGCACAAAATATTTGTGAGCAAGGTAGATATTATCCAAAGAAAACTAGAACAAATATTGATGACAAAAAAATATATTATTTAAGATATAAATTCAGATGAATGCAATACTTTTGATTCTCTATTTGTTGTGTTGCATTGTATATTTAGACTTGTTTTTTGAAGGCTTTGTGTATGTTGGGAATACATCTAGGTGAAAGTTTTATGTATTGGTATAGGAAGTTGCCTTTATGAAGTATGAGTGTGCCCTAATGCTGAGTGGACATTGAAAAAATAATATGAACCGCATTGAAAAACAAAAAACAAAACATAAATGAGAATTAAAAAATAAAGAAGTGAGAGTTAAAAAATAAAGAAGTTACTAGATGGGATTTGATCGGTGAGACCAACGCAATGCAGATCCATAGAATCCGGGAAGGTACACATCCAGAGCAGATCTAGAGAATCCAAGCAAGTACAAATCCAAATAATTTGCAGCAAAAGTGATGTGAATTTTGTTTCAATTTAGTTTCAAGTTTGCGTCAAGGTAGGGTGAGGGTGTTATTTAGTTTTCCTTTACATTAAGTTTAAATAAATTTTGTTTCATTCCAAATGATACGTACATAAGCATGCATTCCACTACAAACGAATTTCTTTACATGTTAATGTTAATTTATTATTTTTTTTATTAAATTAATTTATTTTTGTTAGAACAATAATCCACCACTTAGTACCTTATCCTAAAGCCTAATTCATTTTTATTTTCATTTATGCAGTAATAAGCTATGGCTTGGACTTAGGGAAGTTAATCCAGCATAATAACCTGTTATTTTGGTGCTTTCACACCTACAAGAGCGCTTCAGCACAGTCAAACTCCACATGTGCACCATCATTTATGACAGGTGCACTTCCATTCCCTTTTTTGAGTAATTGTGGTTTACTAGGAGAGCTAGGGGGTGTTTCTATCCCATTTTTGGACTGTTGGAGCATTTATTGTCCACCTCAAGCCTCCCACTGACCTCTATTTTCTCACCCATGCATGCCAATGAGTCATCATTGCTCCATCACACTTCATAGACGTCCACACCACAATTCATGACCATTTGGGTTGAGTTGGAGCGTGTTTGGCCCACCTAGGGGGGATTGAGGCCAATTTGGCCATTTTCACATGTACACTCATATTTGGCTTCCAAAGCCTCTCGAATTGAACCATATGTAATATAAACCTGTTCTAAACATATTTACATGTTAGACAGTCAACTAATATCCAGTCTATGTTCACACTGTGTATGTAAAATTGTTCCTCTTTCATGCTTTTTTGCTGGTTTTTGCAAGTAATTCGATTTGTGAGAGTCTCTTGGGCTCCTAGATCATGTTGTAAATCAAAATTATCACATGGTATCAGACCTGATTGGAGTTGTAGATCAATCTTGAGTGTTTGAGCTACATTTTTTAGAGATTTTCTGGATAAAATTGAGTGTTTTTGCAGGAACCTTTAGCAAAATCTCACCACTGGTGCAAGCAGAGATGGAGCAGAACCACATATTGCTCACTCCCTTAAATTTATTCAAATGGAAGAAATAAATGGTCATCCAATTGAGATCTAAGGGTCTCTATAGGGTTACCATGAATACAAAAGTGTAGCCAAACTCTGCAGTGGAGAAGTCTAAGTACATCAATAGACTTGGTGAAGCATTTGGACTGCTATGCCTGAGTATTTCAAGAGAACTCTCATTTCATGTAGACATTTTGACAACACCAAATGAAGTATGGGTTAAACCAAAATCCCTATTTGGGAAAACTAATTAATTGACGGAACATCAGCTTGAAAACAAGCTCATTAGCCTGCACCCAACACATTTTGAAACCATCAAGGAGTTCTTCACGAAGTTCAAGTATCTAGTACTTCAACTGAAGCAATGTGGAATTGAGAATAAGAAGGATCAACTAATACCATCCATCCTTTCAAAGTTAGGCCAAGAATTTTCAGTGTTTGTAAGCACCTTCCATTCTGGAAAACTAACACTTTGAAATTGGAATGCCAACACTATCCAAGCTTCATAAAGTCCCTCACCTAGGTGCAAGAAAAACTAGTTCAAATGGGCACCATCAAAGCTAGCATATATCAATATTTGTCCATGGGTGTTTCGAATGCCTCCAAAGGAAAGCAGAAGGAAAAGAATTCGAAGCAACCAGAGAAGAGGAATCCTGATAAACCCAAAACCACTGATGGGGGTTTGAATCCTCCTAAGGATAAGGACAAGAAAGGGAAGGAGAAAACAAACTCCACATATTGCCATAAGGGATGGAATCCAAAGAGCTCATGCATGAATAATTACATTGACATGATGGTGCAACTACTAGAGAAGAACAACATCCATGACCCAGATGGCGCAAGGAAGAAATATGGCACCTCAAGTTCATACAACAAGGAGAAATTCCATGCCTTGGTAGTAGATTATTCTAATTCCTCAACCTTCATTATTGATTCAGGGGCATCTAGACATATGGCTTCCACCAGAGAGCTCTTCTCCTCTATGCATTTGAATAGTGGCCCAATTGTTTGAATGGGAGATGACTCTGAGATCCGGACCAAAGGAGTTTGTAGGATCGATTTGGAGCATGGATATTTCAGTGATGTTCTCTATGTACTAGATTTGGCAAGAAATTTGTTGTCAGTGTACTAAATGACACATATAGGAGAATCCAAGAGAGTAACGTTTACTCCTGACATGGTAGAGATAGCAGAAATCTCCTCCAACCAAGTTGTGGCAATTGGGCATGCATACCACCAAGAAATAATGTACAAGTTCTCAAATTTTCTTCCTAATTCCAGAGGGAAATCGCTCCTCTCTCATGCCAATAACACCTCCAATCTATGGCATGAAATATTTGGAAACATGAACTACAAGTATCTTCAAGCACTGAACAAGGATGAGATGGTGGAAGGGCTTCCTTCAATCAAATCTTCCAATGGAGCTTGCATTGGCTATGTAGTTGGAAAGCATCCAGAGCGCGGCTATGAGAAGGGGAAGGCAAGGAGAGCCACACAAACATTTGGATTGGTAGATTCAGACCTCATTGGTCCTCTTCCCACTCCCTCCTATGGAGGATCAAGGTATGTACTCACTTTCATTGACGACTACTCAAGATTCTGTTGGGTATACTTCCTAAATTGAAATTTGGAGTATTCGAGACATTGAAGATTTTGAAGGCCTTAGTGGAGAACCAAAGTGGGAATAGGATAATAATAATAATTAGGATTGACAATGGTAAAGAATATTTCAATAAAAATATGCAGCATCTTTGTGAGGAATGTGGCATTCAAATGCAACATTTAGTCCCCTACACACCACAGCAAAATGGTGTGGCAAAGAGGGAAAATAGGGCTCTCAAAGAGATGGCCACATGCATGATTGAGGCAAAGGATCTAAGTCCCAAGCTATGGGATAAGGCTATCGATTGTACTGCATATATTCAGAACAGGGCATTTCATAAATCTGTCAAAGTAAAAACTCCCTATGAGGCATGATTTGGTCATAAACCAAATGTCTCACATTTCAGAATTTTTGGGTCAAGAGCATGGGCTCGAATTCCGTCAGAAAAGAGGAAGGCTTTGCAGCCACAGAGAAAGGAATGTATCATGGTTGGTTATGGTGAAGAAACAAAGGTTTATAAGCTCTTTGAAACATCCACACTCAATACTTTCATTTAGAGGAGTGTGCAATTCGAAGAGGAGATCATAGTAGATTTTGAGCTTGCACCAGGGGGAATGCTCTTCTCCCCAACACCATGATGAAGTAAGTAATGATTCAATATCTAATTTTTCTGATAATTCTAATAATGACATGGTTGAATATTACATTTTTGTACATGAGTCACCTTCAAGCCCCAGATGGGCTGAGAAAATCATACAAGTTGTAGGGGAATCGACAGGCAATCTCCTAGAGCCTAGGAAGACAAGATCCCAATTTCACAATGCTTCTTATGCAAGTGAAAATGCTCTTGCTGAGAATTGTTATATTATTACTGGATCTGATCCATAGTCATATCAGGAAGCATGTCATGATCGAAGGTGGAAATCAGCCATGCAAGATGAATTCAATTCTCTCCAAGAGAATGAAACATGGGAATTGGTTCCCCTTCCTCCCAAGAGGAAGCTTGTGCAATGTAAGTGGGTATTTCAAACAAAAATTGCCGCAGATGGTTTTGATGTTAAGTACAATTCCATATTGGTTTCTAAGGGCTACTCTCAATTCCAAGGTGTGGACTACATCGAAACCTTTGCATTGATTGCAAAGATGGATCCAATTAGACTAGTTCTAGCAATTGTTGCGAGTAAAAGTTGGGAAGTGCACCATATGGATGTAAAGATTGCATTCTTACATGGTGAACTATAGGAGGAGATATAAGTGCAGCAACTTGAAGGTTTCAAAGAGAATCCTTCACTTGTTTGCAGGTTGAAGAAATCACTTTATGAGCTCAAGCAAGCCCCCGAGGATTGGTATGCAAAAATGGATAGTTTCTTGCTCTCAATTGGTTTCATTTGATGCAAATATGATCCAAATGTGCATTTGCAGAAAAATAATGTTGTATTGCAGGTGATTGTACTGTATGTAGATGAACTCTTAATTACAGGGAGCTGCAACAACCAAATTGGATCAATCAAGGAATCCCCACACAGTGAGTTTGCAATGACAGATCTAGGATTACTAAAACAATTTCTAGGATTGGAAATTGAGCAATATGAAAGACGCATCATGCTCAGACAACCTAAGTATGCCTCATAACTGCTAATAAATTTCAAGATGGTTGATTGTAAGGCATCCAAGTGCCCTTTTCTTTCTGGCATAAAACTAGGTGAATTTGGTGATTCTCCTTTGGTAGATTGTACACTGTACAAGCAGCTAGTTGGTAGTTTGTTGTACCTTACACATACCATACCTGATTTGTCTTATGATGTTAGTGCTATAGAAAGGTATATGCAACAACCACATGAGGTCCATTGGAAGGCAGCCAAAAATATCCTCCAATATGTTCAAGGAACAAAGAGTATTGGGGTGCACTATGCAGCTAGTTCTTCACTTGAACTAGTTGGATTTTCTGATTCGGATTGGGCTGGAGATCCCACTGACAGAAAGTCCACCTCAGGTTTTGTTTTCATGCTTGTTGAAGGTCCTATTTTCTGGTCTAGTAAGAAACAACACATAATTTCTATTTCTTTAGCAAAGGCCGAATACAAGGGAGCAATGAGTGAAGCCACACAATGTGTATGGTTGCAAGGAATTCATCAAGAGTTTGGTGTTGCATTTGATTCTCCTACTAACATTTGGGTGGATAATCAAAGTGCCATAAATATATCTATTGATCCAATTCTGATGCAGGAGCATTAGTCTCCAAACTAAACCATGAATTTTTAGACAAGACTTCTAGATCTTGACCTCAGCCTAAGGAGGGGTCTTTGTAAAATCTCATGTGTGAAGCATTTTATTTCTTAATAAGTATAGATAGAATATATGCTTAGTGGTAGGTGTCAATGAGGTTTGAGTTAATGTAATAGATCCCTAAAGAAATGGAATGACTCAAGAGGTTAGTTGGAAGATATAGTTAAGAGTGAGTGATTCATAAGTAAGTGTTTTCTAAAAATAGAATGAATCTGGGGTTTGTGTGCAGCTTTGTTGGGTTCAATTAGATAGGAAGTTAATAGAAGTCGAAGAGGCACTGCTTTTGTAACAAAATTGGGAGAGTCGAGAGAGATATAGGAATATAGGAATAGAGAGACAGAGCATATGGGGGACAGAAAGAACTCAGAGTGAGAGTTCAAGAGGAAGGAGAAGATAGCCTTTAAAGAGAGAGATCTGGCCACAGACAAAGGTGTGAGATTTTTTGTAATTGTAAGTATAGTTTTTATTCTATGAATGGAAAGCCGATTCATAATGTCATTGTGTTATTGTTCTTTTGAATGTTGTGTATCAATGATTGAATGATCTCGATGAATGATAACTAGCCCTATGAATGACTATGCTCATACCTGCAAGACCAGTAAACTGGGCAGAAATATCTGTTAAGGGGATTCCAGTTCAAGATAAATTGGGTAGAACTCGTAAGGATTTCAATTTATGTATTTAATGCGTGAATGACTATGTGTTTAAAGAATGCAGGGTTTAAGAATTACAGAGTACTCTCTATAGAAATTACGAAAAGGGATCAAGTTGTGAACTTGTTACAATGAAGAATTAAACATTTGAATGTATATCAATTGCATATTACAGTTTGTAAGAAAGGAAAGGTTAGATACAGTGATTATATGGTAGAGCGAAAGTGTTGATTGCATTGAAGAATGGGTCCAGGATTAGTGACAGAAATGAAAAAATATATATTAGACCCTGAGAGCCGATTTTATGTCCCTTGAAAAAGGACGAGAAGTTCGTTGCAGTCGTTAAGAGGAAGCCCACTGGAAACTAAAGGTGCATTCGTTAAGAGGAATCCCACTAGAAACTAAAAGGAAGACCATGCATGAACAGAGAATTTGTTGGTTCCATGTAAGAGGAAGCCGTGTTGTTGGTGTGAAGAGCCTATGAAGATAAAATTTCTGCACAATTATCCATGAAGACACAAATTCACGTCGAGACAGTATCTACAACCATCATTTTTTTGAAGAAAGTGAGAACCAGTATATATCCTACTGCCACAATCTACATTTCATTCAAAAGCGGGTTGTCATTGTTTGGTTGAAGCCGTGAGGAAGGAGATACATAATTTACATAATTCACTGTATAAAAATAGCAATCTTTTTAAGAGGTTGCCAATGAAGGATAGAAAGAGCACAGTGGTAAAATGATGAGTGTGCATATGTGAATAGCGATTTGGTGAAGGTTAATTCGTAAGAGATAAGGAGGTATGCCATTTAAATCATTTATTTTATGAACCGTAAGAAGATACGTATAAGTGTTTAACTACGAGAGAGAACTAGTGGGATGTGAGATAAGGAAAGGAAAGGAAAGGAAAGGAAATATTTTAACGTACGCCAGGCAAAGAATAGCCTATGGGACAGGGAAACTCGCACATTGTTTTCTGCAATTCAATCCTTTGTCTGTTCAACTTGATGATGAGCGCCCCCAGTTTTTCCAAAGTCCCCTCACTAAATAAATCATCCCAAGATTTATCCGCCAAGACATTTGCGTACCTATCCCTATTGTCCTTAAAGGCTCCACACTCTAAAATGAAGTGTTTTTTTGTCTCCACTTTACCAACAATGCAAAAAATACACACTCTTTCTGCCCAAGCTTCTTTTGGCCTTTTGCAGCGCCCGGTCTCACAACGGAGTTGATGGAATTAGTTCTTAATTGAGCAATGAGAATTTTGGATTTCAAATATTTCGATATTTTACATTATTTTATTTATGGAGAAGAGATTTGTGTAATGGATTTATGAAGAAAGAGTTATGCAACATAGTTAAATTCCTGATACATCTTAACACTTATGAAGCACACTTGCATTTCTGCAACGTTAATTGATTTATGTAGCATGTATGTGAATCTTAAAAAATGTCTACCAATTTAAGGAGAGAGTTTAGAAGAGAAGGTTAAGCAGGGTCATGCATCAAGTTCAAAGGAAGAAAACAAAGCACATAGATATATATATGCACTATATTTGGGACTTAGTGCATGACAGAGTGATTTATTTGCAGTATTTCCCATCCACCGAGCAAACTGTTGGCATATTCATCAAGAGATTTACTGAGAAGACCTTCAATCACTTGAGATATTTGCTTGGAGTGAGTGATGGATGGCTATTGATGCTATTTTTTGTAGGTTTTTTGTAATAACCCAAAAATTCTTTAGAATTTAAAAATTTTCAAATGACATAAAATGTCTAAAGTCGCAGCTAAGTAACTGCAATGGTTAGCGGAAAATGAAACAGTTTATAAAAAAACATGGTATTGTTTCTTTAAAATAACTTGTTAACTAAAGGGTGTATTCTTACAAATCTGTGTTAGTGCTATTAATGACTTAACAACTGTAATTCTATCAGAATTAGATAAATACTTGCATTTTGTTGTTGGTAGATATACTAATGATTAACTTTTGTCAAGTAGGTAAGAATTCTTGTATGAGATCGGGGCTTACTTAGCGTTCAGCTAATTGGACTTCTGGTTCCTTACAGGTTTAGCAGGTAAGCGTAAGATCCAGTAGGGTGTTATTTAAATTCACGTCGAGAAGCTACTTCCCTAGCATGATTAAGATGCTAGTTTTATAAAAAGTTTAATATGATGTTTGTCTTCAAGGAGGTAAAGTTAATTCTTTTCTATCGTTATGGCTCCCAAAATAAAAGTATAATAAACTGCGTCAGTTATAAAATGCTTTCTAGTTACTATGTTGAGGTAAACAATCAAATTACTATTTGGTTTGAGTTCAAGAACATCAAATACTTTTGTAGAAAACAAACTTGATCTGGAATTTAGCTAAGATGCATTTATGGTACTCCGTCCTTTGCTTAGTTGGAGCATACACTGGATTCTAGTTTTGAGCATCAATAAAATGAATAAAAAACAAGAACTACTTAGTAGTTCCTAAACCACCCTCCTAGCCTACTTTTGTTGTATAAGTGTTACCTTAAAACTCCTACGACTTAACATCCATAGGTGTATATCATTTTTACCTTATTCTAGGTCTTTCATTAACTAAGGATGTTCTCTTATATTCTTTTATATGCATTTTACATTTCAAACTGGATGCACCTTTAGCTATGACTAAGATTTTATGCAAGATGATTAGTAGTCTTTGAATTATCTTTATACAATGTCTTAGCAAATGAATTAAAAGGAATTTAATTAAAACTTGGAATAGTCTAAGGTACTTCGTATCGTAAGTTATGGTTTATAACCTATGCTTCGCTAATCTCCATGGAAAAATATATATATCATTGGCAATCATAACACAATGTATAGTTTTAATGATTAAAGGTTGATTGAAAATCTTATTGCTGCAGTGCTGAATATAGAACTTACCCACACTGGAGAAATTATTTAGAGAGACACATGGTATAGTCTCATCCACTCATGGGTTGACTTAAAAACTCCAAACCCTACGCAAAATCTTTGCAGACCGAGGGTTTCTCCTTCTTGTTGGCCGAGCTAAGAGCTCACGGCCATGGGAGACCTATAGCCACCTTCAAGTTTGGCATTTTACTTTCATAATCCACGCCATGACTGTTGAGAGAGGTCATTAGTGGTTTTAGTCTTTCTAATGGTTTAAAAACTTACAGCAAGAGTGGATATTGGCTTTTCTTCGTAGCTCGAGGGCTATGCTTGTCTTGAACCTGCAACTAAACAATCAGAGCTTTGGCCAGGAGTAAATCTTCGTTTGGTTGAGTCAATTTTCTTATTTTTCCTTCACAGAGGTGACTCAAAGTCTTCTTGTCCTCCGGCACGGTGCCAATACGACTGAGGGTGGCCATATCTCCTCAGCTTCAACTCGAAACTGTAGCAGGTAAAGACTTACCCTCAAATCGATTTTCGATTAATTTTCTTATATGGGTTTTACAAATTTTAAAAAAGGACTTGTAATGATAAGGATTGGTATTTGTAGGTTCTTCTCCTAGTTCCAGCTCTGCAGGTGAAAGTGAGCTTACCCTTCAGTTTCACTCGAGCATACAAAAATGGTAAGCCCCGGTTGCATACGAGGGTTCCATCTTGCACATTGTTGTGGTTGTTGGAAGTTGGTTCTTGTAGTTGAAAAGGCACAGCCTTCGTTACCTGTTAGCTTTAAGTTTCAAGCTTGTTTGTTTATCTATAAAAGTTTAGAAACCCTTAGAGGGTACTTTGTGCAGGGATGAAGTAGGCTCTCGTAGCCGTGATGGAAATTGGTTTTTATTTATGTCTTTGCCTTAACGGCCTGAACAATGTAACTTCTTATTACTGTTTTCTATAGAGCTCAGCTCTAAGCCCTACGAGGCTGTCGACCTCTGTCTGGTTTAATTTTTAGCTTTTATGATAGATTCTAGTAGGTAAGAAAAGACTGTGAATCAGTTAGGATTTGTAAATAAAAACAGGGCTTTTCACCTATCAGTAAAGTATGGATACTATTTGATAATTTTATTTTGTTTTTGGTTATTAAATGGATAGGCCTAAGTCTTAACCTGTAATTCTAAAGGCATTAAGCCATTGTTTCTTAATCGATTTTGTTTTTAATAATTTGTTATAGTAAGTATTATTTAATTGTTACCATGTAAATAAAAGGATTTACAGTACAAAGCATTTATGTAAATTTTACTCTGTTTAAGAGTACTATTATTACTCTGTCTTTGTTGTATTCTATTAATTATTTATCATGCAATTTAATGATTTTATAGTGCAAGCATTTATGTAAATTTTACTGTGTTCAGATTACTATTATTACTCTGTCTGGCTCATTAAATATACCTTACAGTTCGATAATATCATAATTTTTACATGGTAATTTATTCGCTCTGTTTATTTAATTTTCCTTCAATGATTTTCACAGCTGTTTGATTTTTATAAGGGAAGTTTTTCGGTAAATACTACAAGATTAAGAATATGATATGTTTATCTTTCAAAACCTAGGTGGTTCTATTTTGGGTACAGTAGAACCTTCAGTCTTAAATCAAAGACATGTATTGTCTGGAATCAAATGTTATAAGATTGTTTTAAAAAAAATATCTTAACCTAAACCCTAGATGATAGTCTGTTTACTTTACCTATGCTTATTTAATAAACTGTAAGTTTTGTGTTTTATAAAGAATACTAGTATTAAAAGTAGTTCTATAAGTAGTGTAATCACTAAATGTTTTTACATATTTATGTTCAGTTCTTATATGAAGTAAATACATTTATTACATATAGTATTTACTACTTCTTTACAGAATAAAATCATAAGCAAACTAGAGCAGAATTTAGCTACATTTTTCATTCAGAGTAAAAAGAATCATCATATCTACCTAAACACCCAGCTGTACTAGAGTACTGCCTGAGCCAGGCATGGAAAAGTACAGTATGGAATTCTAATTCTATTTATTTCTCATTTTGCATATTTACTACTATTTCTAACAAAATCTGCAAATGACTAAGTCTAACAATACACAGTTACTCCTTTATTCATAAACCCTAATTAAATACTAACATGATTGTATTTAAATACTAGTAAACATTTTACTGAAGACAGTAAATAAATATATTAACATGAAGACAAATAGAACCTGTCAATGATAAGGCAACAACAACTTAAGGAGGTTGTTCCTCCCAACCAACTCCTAGAGAAAGCTCAAATAGTGCTTCCTCAAGAGCCCCGAGCCTGTTCCTGGTCCTCCTGGTAGAGTACCGGGTGGAGGATATGACCTTAAGACCTTCTGTCACCTAACTGGTCCAATTACCTCAGTAATTCAAATCTACTCACAGCAGTAGGAACTTCAACCTAATAGCTGCAATAAGTTCAGTCTCAGCAGTTAACCCCTCAAACTCACTTCAGTAATCCCCTCCATCGAATTTCTCAATGAGTAAATTCATTCACCCTGAATGATCACCTCTCAGAATGAGTAGCCTCAGCTGTCTTCAATGGTAAATTTTATAGAGATGCCTAGGTCTTCTGGGTCAGTTTTCATTTAATGAGCCACCTGTTCCAATTCCACTTTCTTGGGGAATCCTGACCACAAATATAGGAAAGTTGCCACCTACAACATTTGGAAGTAGTTTGAGGATGCTGCCACTTGTCAGTGTACTCTCCACCCAGTCTCCTCCACCAAGTGACCAGTAAACACTCTTTTAACAGCTTCCCTAAGCTGTTGTCTCATCATTTATTTATTTATAAATAAAATATTATGAATTACATTAATTATTCTTGACCCCACTTGGTCATTAATTACAAACTTAGCATAAAATATAACACAATGTTCCTCAAATAACATTAAATTGTTTTTGCAAATTAGGACATGTGACATTTTTAGCCCCATGTCCATTTTAGAGGGGAGTTTTTGTCCCATGAGGATTTCCTCTTTTCCTCGTTTTTACATGGACAAATAAATTTATATTTGTATTGAGGTTACTTGAGCCTTTGTTTCCAAGGCCTCCAATAAAATATTGATGAATTGTATGAAGTTATGGTTAAGGGGGGGTGTTAGAATAGTAATCCACCACTTAGTACCTTAGTTTAAATCTTTAGTCATTTTTATTTACATGTATGCAGCAATATGTTATGGTTTGGACTCGGGAAAGTTAATCGAGCATAATAACTAGTTATTTTGGTGCTTTCACACCTACAAGGGAGCTCCATATTAGTAGAACTCCACATGTGTGCCCTCATTTATGACAGGTGTGCTCCCATTCCTTGTTTTGATGAATTGTGGTTGACTAGGAGCGCTAGGGGTTTTCCTAGCCCATTTTTGGACTATTGGAGCATTTATTGTCCACCTTGAGCCTCCCACTCACCTCTGTTTGCTCACCCATGCATGCCAAAGACTCATCATTTCTCCAACGCACTTCAACCATGTCCACACCACCATTCGTGACCATTTGGGCTGAGTTGGAGCGTGTTTGGCCCACCTAGGGGGGATTGAGGCCAATTTGGCCATTTTCACATGTACACTCATATTTGGCTTCCAAAGCTTCTCAAATTGAACCAGATGTAATATAAACCAATTCTAAAAATATTCACATGTTAGACAATCAAATAATATCCAGTTTTTGTTCACACTGTGTATGTAAAATTGTTCCTCTTTCATGTTTTTTTGTTGGTTTTTGCAAGTACTTCGATTTGTGAAAGTCTCTTGGGCTCCTAGATCATGTTATAAATCAAAATTCTCACAATTTTTTCATTTTTGGGATATATATATTTTACATGTTAATGTTAATTTATTATTTTTTATTTATGAAATTACTTTATTTTTTTATTTTTTAAGTTGTGAGTGTTTTCCATTTGTGTGCTTCTATGAGCTTTGAGGATGAAAATCACTTTCTCTTAGAGTGCCTTGCTTACACTTACATTAGATCTGAGTTTCATAATCTGTGTTACAATACAAACATTTATAACCTCATAACTTGTCAAAACTATACTAAACTTGGAAAGCTTCTTAGCAAGCTTTTTTACCACAAGAACAAGATTTTAAAGTAAACCAAGTATATTATCTTTCTTAAGGTCTATTAGACCAAAGTTGGTCTCAGTGGATATATATATACACTATTTTTTATTAAAATAAAACAATCAATAATTTACCAATTTATTATTATGGTTTTGTACATTTATCTTTTGTTGATATTATTAATAAAATATATTAAGTTTTTATTCATTAATTAATGAATTTATTATTATTATTTTAAAAGGCTTAGTCTTTTATTTATCAAATTAATTTAAGAAAAGTAAATATTATATTAATTGGAAAATTTTGGAAATTGATTATATATTTTTTCCTTATGAAAAGTAAATATTATATTAATTGGAAAATTTTGGAAAGTGATTATAGATTTTTTTCTTGTCAAAATTTATTTTAAAAGATTGAATTAACAACTTTAGAGGTATTTTCTTAGAAGGAAACCAACAATGAAGATATGGCAATGTGTAACTTTGCATAGTAGTTTTCATGATTGTTGCTTTATTTTTTATAAAATTCATTATTATAATTATATTATAAACAAAAAATTATTTCTTAATTAGGATTCCTTTCCCTTAATGATACATATAACTATTTAATGATTAAAATTCAAAAACCCAAAATTAATTTTGAGTGTTTTTTTATTTTATTTTATTTGTTTAAGTTTAAAAAATATCAAAACGGGGACTAGACACTTATTAGGAGCTATATAGTTGTTGTCCTAGATCATGGAAATGTTATATTTATATCAATGATGGAAATTAAAAAATCCTTTTTTTTAATTATTTTATTTGTTTAAGTTTAAAAAAATATCAAAACGGGGACTAGACACTTATTAGGAGCTCTATAGTTGTTGTCATAGATCATGGAAATGTTATATTTATATGGATGATGGGTATGATTAATCTTTTTCTTTATTTTAGATTTTAGAATTTCTTTAGAGATGCATGGTCATTTTTTATTTTTTATTATTATCAAAGGTTGTATTTTTCAAGGTTTATTAATTTTGGGTTTTTTTTTTTGTGGATATTGATTTTATATCTCATTTCATTTTCCAAATGATATAGCTATTTGAGTTGTAATTTTCAGAATGATTGTCTATATGTCTATTTAAAGTTTACTATGTTGTTTATTTTCTTTCTTAATATTCTATACCATAGTGAAATCTAACTTTCTCCATCTTTAATAAATTTAATCATTTATTTTATTATTGTAAGCATGTCATGTTCCAATGTGTTTGAAATCTTTTGAAAACATAACAAAATAGTATGCATAAAAATTCATTTAAAAAACAAGAATCATAAAGCTATACAAGTTAATAGAAAACCTCATAAAAGCAATAAAATAAGCACCATTAATTTGAATGGACAACATTTGCACAAGTACATAGCGATTAGAAAACATTGTTTTCTACTTTCTTAATGAAAAGAGCACATATTATGAGTGAGAGTGCTAATCATTTTAATACACATTTTTGTGTCGAGAGGCGCTTTATACAGCTCAAATGGGTGAGATGTGTCCTGTCTTTTTTGCGTCGAGAGACACTTTCTACAGCTCAAATAGGTGAGATGTGTCCCGTATGTAATGCTCACGTGGCACATGTCGACTCAATAAAAATAAAAATAAAAATATAACATATCAACTTATAATTAAAAAAAATAAAAAATAAAAAATATTATACTCGTATAAATATACAACCAAATTAGGGCAATACTCACAATCTTACAAATGAGTAGTAAAATATTACAAGTAAAATTCAATTGACTTGAGTAGTAAAACGAAAATTTATAAAACCAAGAACATATAAAATTTAATCTTAAAACACATCTATGTAATTATAAATCAAATTACAATTTAAAATTTCGTTGGCATAGAATATTACAACCATATTTATAAGGTTCTTTAAATGCAAATACAACTAGCAAGAAACCACGGGCCACTAAAATCATGTGCCTTAAACAACTTACATCCTTGCTCATTCTCAAGACAAGGTTGACCTCTATATTTTAAAATTTTATATGGATTATTTTACTCATTAACTACTCTTAATATTCGTTATTAGTTTTAAAGAAAGACACGTAAAGCAATTTCTGGGGAACTAATTGATTATATGATTATTAATGTTGTTTAGCTCATTCTTCTATTGATATTTACCCTATTTTGAAATTACTTAAGCAAGTTGGCCATTTCCCTCCCAAGTAGGAATATTTGCTGGAAGTTTTTGTAAATTAAAAAAGGTTTGCATTTCAAGAGAACTTGATCCCTCTTGGTGCTTGGTAGAACCATAAAGAACCATAGTTAAGATGGATCTATACTGGTTAATACACATTTGTAGAAGGATAAGAGGTAAAGAAACCCAAGAACTAGATGATTTTTAATTTTATAATAAAATATGCAATTTTGCATGTTATAGTGTTAATTTTTATTTATTAAATTAAAAAAAACTAAAAAATATTTAAGTTTTATTTATTATTAAATTGTTGGAAAAAATAAATTATATTTTAATTAATTGTTATAATTTTAAATCTGGTATGAAGTAAGAGGTTTATACTTTCTAATTTTATCTTTTAAAAACTTAATAAATATTAAATTATTGTTAAGTTTATATATATAGAGAGAAAGGAAACTATAGCTATGACTTAACACATGATCATTCTATAGCTATGATTTAAATCAAAATGAGAGATAACATCCAACATGCACAACTAATGAAGATTGGGAACAAACCGTAGGGAATAAATCCTTATAGAAAATTAGGTGCATTCTATAAGCAAAAATGAGATTTTTTTTTATCTTCCTTACATGTGAGATAAAGTTAAAGGTTCTAGATTACATGTTTGATTGCATCAAGATATGTGGAGTGTTTCTTATGCTCAAAGGTGTGAGAGATCTCTATTTACATACATAGGTAATTCACTAATAAAATAAAAAAGAGAGAAAAATTGATGCTTGACATCTAATGTCAAGAAAGTTGAAAAGATGTAACATACAAAAATATCTAAGGTATCTAAGGTATTTAATATATCTAAGGTTAAGATGGATTTAGAATATTCTTTCCATTCGACTTGTGGCTTATCCTTTCCTCCTGTAACACAACATTTTCTCATAACTATAAACAAAACTTAGCACTAAAAAAATGCTAAAAATCTTTCATTATATAACATGATAAATGCACAATAGCTGGCATGCTATATACCATAAAGGTTCTCTTCTAGACTTACTCTGGGTAACAAGTTGTAGACCAAAAAATACTTGTTCTCTTCAACATAGTAACCAATTAATGAAACAATGTGCTCGTGATGCAAGGTTGTAGCAATGTCAACTTCCAAAAGGAGTTATTACAAAGCATCAATTAAATGACATGAATTTGATCAAAGGTTTTTATTCATACGTGGCAAACCCTATCAATGTTCCAAGAAGATATGAAACATATTCAATACATTCTCATAGATGAGATGAGCTTCATAGGACCTAAATTGTTTGTGCAGATTGAGAGTAGCTTGCGTTAGTGTTTTCTAGAACAAAGCAATTACTCAGTTCGACAATCGTTCAATCATTACTGTCAATGATTTGAGCCAACTCCCACCTGTGATGGACAAACATCTATATGTAAGAGAAACTCTAGAGAAGTGTTTGTGAACAAACTTTACCACTATCATTATTTTGGAAATAGTCTTCCGTCAAAGGGGCATTGATGCGACCCAACTTTGTTTATGGTAACTATTGACAAACTATAAGCAAGGACACTCCTCTTGTTGATCTTGGTGCTTTTGGACATCACTTTGTCGTGTGCCATCAGAGCAAAGAAGCACAAATCGTTCTGAGCATGGAATTTGCTTATTCGTCGTGACATTAGCTTGAATCAGTGAACATTGCAAGATGAGCTATTCTTGTCAATATTTTTTAGCCAATCCACTTGATGTTTGTGTTACTATTAGGTATTAGCATACGTGAATCCAACGTTGTGTTTAGTGGAAATTGAGTTGGAATAGATCATTAAATGAATCTAGCTTCTCAACCGAAAAAATAAAGAAAAAAAAAGCTCATCATTAAGCAAAATAAAGACCTTGGAAAGCATGGGAGCGATTGAAAGCCTTTGAGAAAGACCATAAATGTAGAATATATAAATATAATATATAAATATATTTGTAGAGCATATATAATTGTAGAATATATAAATATATTTATTTATTTTGTACTATCGTAGTAAGAAGTTTTCTTGCATGTGGAGTGGAAGCGAAAGTGATAATAAGAAATGAAGCTTACATCTCATCGGGTACATAGGTTTTTTTTTTTTTTTCTCAAGAAGAAAAAACCTGCCTTTGTTATTCATCTGAATCAAAAGACATTATAACATACAATTACCCAGTAATACCGTGACAACCACCCAGGAAACCATCAGGAGGAATGGCACATAATAAAAATGAGTAACCCATCAGAAAACTGACTCATCATGGAAATAGGACTGTCAGTTCAGTCACATCGATCGAGAGCCAATAATACTCTGAGCAGCGTTCTAAAGAGATGCGCTTTCATGTATGAAACAGCATCGATATCAGGGAATCTCCCCTATCACCCAATCATTACATGCAAAGCATGTGAGAAATGCCACAAAGACCATCTCAAAAGAGCTGAATACAATCAGAAAAAACCAGGAGATTCTCAACATATTCCATGATGCAGTCCTTTCCTTGGGGCAATGTAAGTGCCTTTTTAGAAAGACGGTCAGCAATATCGTTGTGCTCTCGATATATGTGAGTGAATGACAGATCCTGGAATCTAGAGGCTAGCTTTTTAGTCTCCCTACACCAATGAACAAGTTCAGGTGGGGAGAGAGCAGTCGATCCCTTTACCCAATTGATAATTATCTGAGAATCACCAAAAACTTGAGCAAGAGGAATCCCCATCATTTGGGAGAGGAGCAAGAGCACCCAGAGACTGAGCAGCTCTGCCTTGGTATTTGTGCCATGTCCAACTCCTAATCTCAAATATTTCAATAAAGACCGTAGCCCGGGCCCTGATGGGTGGCCGGTGGAGTTTTATCTGCACTTCTTTAACCTACTGGGTCCCACTCTTGTTCAGATGGTGGATTTCACAAGGACCACAGGTTACATTCCCTCATCTCTGAACTCCACCTTCATTACCCTCATCCCCAAGAAAGACAAACCCCGTACATTTGCAGATTTCAAACCCATATCTTTATGTAACCTGCTATATAAGCTCATTGCTAAAGTTATTGCTGGCAGGCTCAAACCCTTTCTTGATTCGGGTATTTCTCTAGAGCAGTTTGGCTTTCTTAAAGACCGACAGATAACTGAACCTATAGGCATTGTTCAAGAAGTTCTCCACTCAGTTAAAATCAAGAATTCATGTGTCTTTGTACTTAAACTGGATCTCTCCAATACTATTTAGCAGTGGGCAATGAATCTTAGAGTAGGTAGTTTATTGACTGTTGTTTAGATTTAGAGCCATTAGAAGACTGTGTTGCCATTTCTTTTATGAGACAATACATATATCTAAATTGCATGCTACCACAAAAGTAATTGATACTATGTATAGATTCTCAAAAAAGGCTCATAATTGGATCTTAAATATTTTTAGAAAATAAAAAAGAATTTTAGTCACATATTACAAAGCCCATATAAATTATATTTCTGTGAAATAAAATAAAAGTATTAAGAGAAAAATATATATGAAACTTTTATTAGTTATGTGAAATATTAAATATTTAAATTATTTATTGTGATTTGAGCATGGTAAATTATTTATGGTGAACATTCTTTATGGGTATGGTAAGTATTTGAAACAGTCTTCCATCAAAGTGCCATTGTTGTCACCCAACTTCATTTTAACAGCTATTGAAAAACATCTACATTGTTACACCTACTTTGGAAGAATGGAGCCTCCTCGAGTCTAGGAGCAATAGATTATTTTCATATAGGGGCATTCAAACTTTGACATAGAAATCTACCTCTTTGAATGAACTTTCTTGCAAACAATCATAACAAATACATGCTCCAAGCATTGGCTATGTCTATTGCACAATCTGTCACAGATTTCAATGGTTTGGATGCACAACAAGGTGATGACCATCACGTAGAAAATAAATATTGTTGTGAGGGGCAGCGAGTAATGCTATCTTGCAATTTATGGGCTCAATTAGTACTATTAAATAGTGTACTTGGAGTGGTCATGCAATTTGTATACACACCTAGATCTAGCCTTCATAAGTTTCTAGCCTATGTTGTCATGGCCTTTGATAATTACATTGGCCCTCCATGGAACCATATCAACCAAAGCACATACCAATTCCACCCATAAATTAAAGAATCAAGAAACAAATCCCCATCAAGATGGCTTGGGAATTGACCATCCATAAGTCCTAAGGATTGACTTTAACAATGTCAACCATTGACATTGGTAACAATGAACATCAAGGATTTCCATCCACAACAATGTTAGACACTACACCATTATAAGGAATGTGAATTGCACCATCATTCCCCTTCGACTGCTATGCAATAATGAAAGGCACTTTATATGGCATACTTCAAAAAAAGGAAGAGGCATTCCTTCATTCTATGTCCCTTTCACTCTTAGAATTGCAACCCTCAATCCCTTCACTCCCCCTACCAAATGAAAATACCAATGTTGATTGCCAATCTAATTAGAGCCAAACTTGATAACTACCTAGCCCTTTATTGTTTTACTCACATATGTATACTTTCTTGTATGACAAATTAATGCACATGTCATTTTACTTGCCATCTATTACATGGGTGTTTGTTTTTTTTTTGTTTTTTTTTAGAGACATGTACGACCCCTTACATTCCTTTTTGGAATCAACGAGCTTGCTTTGTCCCCCGGAATGGACCCCGGTGTCTGTTTATTGCTTATTAGTACTTGCACTATAACTTTCCTTTAAATTTCATTGACCACTATGCCCTCCATAGATTTACTAGACTTGATTTCAACACATAAACTTATATTCTCTACATACACACTACTTTCTCTCATGTTTTCAACATATTAAATTTCTCTTCAGTGTTTCATTTCCCCTGCTGTGCCCCTGCTTTGGGGGTATGCTAGTTATAATATTCTATGTAATTTGAGTGGCCTATGTCTTCTGCTTTGTAGCAAGAGTGTAGGTTTCGTCGATGTATGAGATCAACAATATTCAATAATGACGAACATTCATCAACGACATCGATAACATCAAGAAATCATGCATCTAAATTTAACTGGAACAATCATTTTCATTTTTTTTGAATGCCTCCTTTTAGAAAATGAGACGGGGATTGAGGGTTTGGACCATTGAGCCAACAAAAGGTATAAACTGGACTTATTCGGTTCATGTGTTACAAATCTGTAAACACGAAAAATAATAAATGATGCAAGTTGTATTGAGATACTACTATGTCAATATTTGTGTTCACTCACAACAAAAAAATAAGGAGACAGGGGGATCTAGATCCAATCTTTAAAGTGTAATTTCCTTTTAGAGTGCTAAACTTGAGGAAGGGTTTGCATCTCAAGGTATTTGATCCCTCTTGGCACCTACTTTGTATTGAGAGAATACTTTGTCAATGTTCACTCACAATAAGGAAATCCAAGCGTCAAGAGGGATCTAGATTTCATTTCAAGGGATTTGATCCCTCTCGACCCTTTATAGAGCTAGAGATAACATGGATCTATGTTGGTAATAATTAAAAGTTGTGCCTAAGTTAATTAAGCTTAATGTTTTTTTTTATCTTGTGTGGGATAGACTATAGGTCAACCTTGTAAAAGGAATATCTTAGTGATTTATGCTCTAATTTCCTTGAAATTTTGATGTGTAATAAATTAATAATATTCTCTCTAATATAACCAATATTGTAGGATTTGGTTTTGTCAATTAAAATTTATATCCAATTTAGCAAAACCTTCTATTTGTAGTCATTATTAGTCCTTGATATTCACTCTAAGTAATCTATAATTTGAATTTGTAACAGCCTTATATTTGAGCCCGGTGGGTTAGCTCTAGTGGATGAATGTTGTAAACAGCAAGCAGAAGGCCTCGGGGTCAAATATCTGGGTGGATATCCTAGGGACTCACATGATGTTCTTGTCAGGTTATGTTGCCTCCTCATTGCAACTAACTGGTTTACCTTGGGTATTGTTATCGCTTGAACTGGAATTCATTTCAAAGAAGACTTAGTATGCCTTTCTGCTAGTGTTGGTTCCTATGAAAGCTTAGATCCAATGTAACCAAAATTTAATCCGTGAACTTCTTCGAGTAACTCCTAACCCAGGGCAGAGTCCCTAATCAAGGAATGAGTACCTACAATCACAAATAACCTGCAAATACCCTAGTGCTAGCCTTATAGATGAGATCGATGATTTATTTGGAGTCAATAATGGATAATAAAGACACAGAAGCCATCTAACTGGAGTTAATTCAATTCTTCCATTCAATATCAATAAAAAATCAGCATTGTAATACACTTCAGAACTCCCAATGCTGATTTGCACACTTCCCAAGGTAGTATCACAAAAAGGTGCTCCCTGAAGGGAAGACAATAGGCATCCTGGGGTGCACTAGATGGCCCAATCAGAACTATAAGCATAGCCTATAAAACTTGATTTAAACAATTTTCACACTTCCCAATGCAGCAAGTCAAAATATGATGCCCTCGGGAATTCATGGACAAATCATCCATGGCGAATTTAGTGGATGGACCAGAATTATTAGATTACAAGTATTTTTTGGCTTTTGAAATTATTTAATATTTTAGGGCTTTTCAGTTATACACTTTTTTTTGTATCTTTGCATAAGATAAAAACATGATAGAATTTATAAAAAAAGTTGCAAGAATTTGATTAAGAGAGTTGGTAGACAGGGTATTAGATTCTTATCTTACACCCTAAGGAATTGAGAGATTATAGCCAACGTCCCTCTCTAAAAATGGTTTTCAACACTTGCAATTAGGGCATCCACTAGCAACTTCACAAGTTAGGTAGAAGAGCCTAATTAGGGAAAGAGAAGAAATCTAAGGCCCAACACAATGGAAAGCTTCTACAAAAGATGGTCTCCTCATGCAAGGTTAACAAAATATCAACAAGAAACTCTAACACATAAGAGTAATGAACTATAAAAGCACCATTAAACTAGGTCACAGTATAACTTTCTAATGCTTAACAAAGATGAGCAAGATTTTCACCTTAGGTCACCTTTGTGCTTGAGTTAGTACAAAAGAAACCCTAGATATTCCTTCAATCAACCTTCAAGCATGAAAGATCATCTCCAAGAGGTGTGCATAAGCTAGGAACCACAATAAACCAAGAGGAATAGAAGATATTTCATTATAAACCCATGTATTGTTGTGTTTTTACAATGGGAGGGAGGCGCTATTTATATAAGACTAGCATCACCTAATTTTAAGTTACGAGCCTACAATATAATGTGAAAAATATAACATTTAGCTTGCTCACCCACAACTTTGGGGGCTAAACCACTCATAATAAGAATAAAATATCTCCAAATGACATAATAGTAAATAAAGTGCAATTAGGCTACACCAAGGGCTAGGTGTGCCAAAAGGAGGACGTCATGCCTCAACTGAACCCAATAGATGTGTGCCCTCAATGTCCTCCTTCATTATCCTTGTAGGCTTCTTCAATAAGGAAGTACAATGTCTGGGTAACACAGCCAAGAGGAGGGGTAAAATGCGTCCAAGTGAGTAAATAAGGTGTGTTAGATAGGGTATAAAGCCCTTTACAAAGTGTTATCACCGTTTACATGAAAAACAATAAAGTGTGGTCATGCGTCCAAGTGATTAGCCACTCAAGGGCACCAACCCCTATAGGGTGAGCATCTCCTGGAGGTGGAAATCAAGCAGACCATCCATGACATGATTGGGCAACACTCTAAGCTTCAACTTGGCTTTTACATCAAAATTTTTAAGTGCTCTCTCTGGTAGACCTGACTGGAAACGTTGCAAATACTGTGAAGCATAACAAGTACCATCCTCAAAATGAAGGGAAGTGCTTGAGTATTTCCCATGATATGTATTCTATTGAAAAAAAACAGCCTTAAATTTGATTAATTGTTCAAACAATCACAATTACCATCATTCAAAATGGAATAAATATTCATAAAAATAATTCCAATTTGAGCCATTGCCATTAATCTTTGTAAATTCTTTGACAGTTTCATATTTCATGAAATTAATTATCAAGTGTGATCCTTATCCCTTTAAACCTTTCCTTCACTATGTACATCTAAATCTAGTTCGCAACTCAAAAGTTATACATTATTGATACCCATCATATCTTTCTTTTTGCTTGAGATTCCTACCAAATATTTAGTGTTGTAATTGTCCATTTTAATAACTTTGTGACTGTCCATTTTTTTTCTCCTCTGGCTCATTGCCCTCTTGTGAAAAGGAAAACCAAAAAACCCAAGTAAGAGTCCAAATGAATTATTTGAATTAAGATATGTATCAACCAGTTATAATAATGTTGGCCTTCATGTCATGTTTTGGATGATTATGGTTGTAACCTTGCAATTGCACCACTGTCTCTTCACAATGTCAAGCTGTCCATAAAGTTTTGAATGAAAGGTTGTTCCTCATCTTAATATCCATCAACAACCATCACTTCAATCCAAAATCGAATTCAGATATTCCTTGGCCTAGAGTTACAATGTACTGAATTCTACAATGCAAAACCTCAAGCTTAAGTTATAGTCTTCACATAATAACAACATTATATTTCAGTCCTCTGACTCAATATCTTCACTTGCAATGCCTACCTACATTGCAACTGTGTACTGCAATTTTATAAGCTCATCCAAACCTCAATGGGCCTCACAATCAAATTTTATTGTTTGACATGATCAATCAATTCCACCCACTTAAAAGTATTAGAGTTGAGACTATATACAACCTTGATACCTTCTACACAACATAGTAAAAAATAGAGGCATGGGCCTCAGCGATGTGGGTCTTACAAATCTACCTCACCAAAAGAACCAAACTTACAAAAACCCTCTTTAGCGATCGATTATACCCAAATTTTCTGTAGACAAACCATCTCTACAAGAGGATGATCTTGTGACAGTGAACATTGGTTCACGATCAACTGCTAAATGGAAATTCAATAGCAAATGAGTCCATATGATTTATCCAAGTAACTTCCCGAACAATATTCTCCTGGCCTTTATCAAATTACAAAACATGTACCTATATCGTAAATACTTTTATACATTTATATGAGCTTAGATCCATCTTAACTTTAGATCTATTCAGTACAAAGAAGGATTAACAAAATTGATATCCAAATTTATCGGTGTTTAAAAGATATAGACCAGAGCTCAAAAATTGATGGTGACTCAACATCAAGTAATAGACGCTGGTAAAACCCAGCGGAACTCAGTCGAGGTGGAATAAGAGACCTCACAATGGACTCCACCTCCACTTTGAAACAGTCCATTTGAACTGACTAGAACCAAATACCTCCAGGTGAACACCACCTACCTGTTCGAACTGATTAGAACCAGAGACCTCTAGGTGAACAGTGAACACCACCTCCCTATTTGAACCAACTAGAACCAGAAGCCTCCAACGAACTCCACCGTCACTTTGAAACAATTCATTTACACCGATTCAAAGAGTTGGATTTTATTCAATTATGTGTGCACAAGTCACTAGATCATTTAATATAATCTCTTTGACTACAACCATAGATTGGACCTGTTACCACCTAAGTTGTACTTAGTGGTTTTTTATCAAGTGATCCTGGTGAACCGGACAAAGATGATTTGTTCATACTTTAGAATACCTTCGGAAGTGCTTCTGGGAAGTGCTTGTTGTACGATATCACATGTTCATACCCCATGAGGGAGTTGTAATAAGATGTTCTAGCATGATAGTGTCTGTAAAAGAATCAGTCTCTTAGACTTTTTTTTCAATTCGATCAGCCCAGAGTGTTTTTTTCCTTGGTTATTATTGGTTGTTGAACAAACGACTGATAATTTCTGAGTTTTTCACACAATACCTCCAAAGTTGGGGTGGTCGGCTTGGCATTTAGGCCTATTGAGGTTATTAGAGTCTATGTGTCAATGTATAAACATGCTAGGAATCATGGTCGAGTCATATGAACATGTCTAAGTCCCCCACAAGTTTTTATTTTTTTTAAATTATTTAAGTTTTTTAAATTTAATTTTTCCACAAAACTTAGGCTATTTTTTAATAGTCTAATTGGAAAAATTGGTTTTGTAATAAAAGTGGGCTCAATAATCAGTTTCAGTCATGGGGGTGCTCATTTTCAAGCTAAGAGAACCATGTAAACCTATAGACCCACTATTTCCAAGTTTTGAGTGATTTTCCATCACTCAGGTCAGAAAGCCCCCAAAAATCAAATATTGATTATTTAATTAAAAATAAATTAAATAATGGAGCAAATCCAGAATCCTAGATCAATGGATTCTCAACTAATTTGATTGAAATCAGTCTCATCGGCACCAGATTAACCAATGATTGCAATTCCTTGAATGAAGGAGCTAATCAAGGCAGATCCAGAGTTGAACTTCAACCTTCTTTATGGGGAATTGCGCTCTCTCTCTCTCCTCCACACGTGTGGGCTCTTCTGGAAGCTCTGTGGTTGATGATTCAGTCAGCAGGTTGATGTGTCAGCTCAATTAGCCCTCTGATTGACAGTTAGACTCAATGGAAGCTCAGTTCAGCTTCAGATCAGGCATTGATGGACTCTCCTTCAGCTGCAGTTGTCTATCTCCTTGGTATTTGCACCCCCTTTGGGCTGGGGTTTCAATTTTTTATATAAATAAAGCATGGCAGCCTCCTTTCTGAGTTAGTGAGAGTTGGATTGAGGAGCTATTGCTGTTGTAATACTGTGTACTATCTTTTGCTATTGGAATAAAGTGAAGCTTTGGAGGCCAAAACGGTGTGATGCTCTTATGTGTGTGGAATTAACATTGTTTTGCAGCTTTTGTTGTTACCGATGCCTTTGTCTCAATTTCTGCATCTGAATCTTGTCTGGATTGAATGATTCAGCTGAATCAATAGGAGTATAGTTGGGCAAGTAATATTACTTGTTTTTCAATATCTCATAGCATATATGTTTGAAGATTCAGATTATACATGTTTAAATAAGTTTATTTGCATGTAATCCCTCTCTTTTTTCATATATCTCTATCCAGATCTCATAAGGTTTTTGTGTAGGATTGTTTATTAGTTTTCAGGTAGCAGGGGTTGGACGAACTGTGGATCTAGCTTGACTCCACTGGGCATCCGACTATTTTGTGAGGGCATTGTCCCTCGACATTCCACTAACTAGTCTTTTTTGCAGATCCATTCCAGCAACAAGCGCTCTTTTTTTCCTCTTCCTCCTTCAATTTTTTTTAAATCAGGTCGGTTACTTATTTTGCAGCTTTAAAATTATTTAGATCTATCAATTTCAGAGTTCATTTTACAATCTTTCTGCCTTAAATCTCATAAACTAGATCTCATTCCTAAAGAAATTTTACAAGCATTCTAGATCTAGTTTTAGGGAAAATTGTCATTTTTCAAGGCTGTGAAAGTAGATCTAAAGCTTGTTGAATGCATGGTTGTTTACTTAGAATATAAAGAGTTATATTTATAAATTTAAGTGCTTCATATTGGCTTCCCTAAAATCATGCCAAGATCCCAAGGAAAGCTTGCTTTCCTTGGTTCTTTTTCTGCTTCTTTAAAAACTAGTTTTAACTTAGAATTTTTGGGTAAAAAGTGTGTTCATCGAAAAGTACTTTCAAAGTACTTTTGGGCATATTTAAATATGATAATATTGCTGGTTTTTATCAGGTATAACAACAAAGAGGAGGAGGTGCTGTCCGGAAAGCATTTTTGGACCATTCGAAACCCCCCAGGGGGTCTTTGTCTTCCCAAAATTTCAAAATTTCGCAATTTGTAAACCTTTGGTCTCATTCCATAAAAGCACCAAGTGGATGAATTTCAGTTTTCTGACATTGTAATTTCTGCTAATAAAAAAAAATCTCTTCGAATAGGCTCTTTCGAGCCTATTCGCCATCCCCCCTGGGGGGATTCTCGTCCGTGTCATTTTTTACATTTTTTCATCTCTTTTCAATCTAGTGTAGTTCTAATCTGCAGGGGTAGTATACTTTGACTTATAATCATTGTCATATTCCATATCTGGTGGTTTCAAAGTAATTTTGATACTTACCCCACGAGCCTCCTTTTGAGCCGAAAGGTGAAGAAAGGGTCGTGGTAGTCTAATTAGAAAATTGTGGTTTTATTATTTGTTTATGCTTCATCTGCTATCATTAATTGTTTTAATAATCATAATAAAATCAACCCCTCCTTGATTCCCCGATTGAGGTCCACTTGGACCGAAAGAGATTCCTGGAGGGTTTTCTTTTTAATAAGAACACCTCTTTTAAAATTTACTAAAAATAACAAAGACTCAAGTGTGTATGCTCTGTACTTGGATACGGTTTGTCCAATCATTCAAGCTGCATCAAAATCACTTGACTCCTTGAGTGACTAAATTAATTAGTCTTCACCTCCCAAATTGACAAACCATCAGGCGAAAATCCAACGCCTTGAACGAACTGTAAACGGTGGAAAAAGACCCAAAGGAGTGGGAACAACTGGAAAGTGACCTCGAGGCACTGATCTCTGTCACACCCTGACGGGTGCGTTATGAACACAGTCTCCGAGACTCCGTTCCAGCCCATAAACACCTTGCGGGTAGTCGTGAAATGTCACTTTTGGACATACTCCAAGTACCCCTAGGGTATATCTGGAGTCCCCTTTTTCACCTAATTTAATTCATTCACATTCCATATTAATTTAAAATCTACCAAGAGACATTTGCAAAACATTCTTTCAAGCGCATGCAAGCACATTATTTTCTATGTTGACTCCATTTAAGGCACTGGTGATTTATTTAATCAATTCTTTCGATTATATATATATTGAGTGTCATTACTGTGCTTATCTGCTTTAAATTTTGCATCTTGTTATCTTTTGTTTCCACTGGTTAATTTCAAAAAAGTCCTAAACAACTTAATCAATATAACACCATCACACTAAGTAATTAGCCTTAGTAATTTAATAGGGTCTACCCCCCTTGGCTTCGTTAGGAGTTAACCTGAACGGAGGAGTCAAGAACAAGGTGACAGCCTTGACTCGAGACTTGCCCCCAAAGACACATCGAGTGGCTTGAAGATTTCTGCCACGTAACCCAGGTGCGTGAAAGGCGGAAACACTTTTTGGCGCCGTTGCCGAGGATAAATCTTTTTATTCCCAGAGTACGACTTTTGTTTTCTTCCTTTTTGTTTTTCCTTTGTTTGATGAATGCTTAGAGTAGATCTTTAATTTTCATCTAGCGACTCCACTGACTTTGTTCAGTTTTTATTTTTACAAAGAAAAGAAAAAAATAATTTTTGTGAGAGTTCTTAAATGTATATTTTAATTCTCACATGGTGACTCCATTGAAGGGATAAAACCATGTTATCTCATAAACTTGTGAAGTTTTGTTGTGTGTAGATGAGCCCATGCGACATATTAAAACCTTTAAAGCTCATCACTTGACAGCTCCACCTATTCAGTACAACGTTTAATGGTTATATCAAATGCATACTATTAATTTTTTATCTGGATGAAGTAAGGGAGCAGTGTGGTGCCCAGATAGCTGGAATTTTTCAACCTATCGATTTCTCAAACATCTCGGGTTTTCCTAACTTTGGTCATAATGTGGGGGATGTATATAAATGGCTTCCAGTCTTTCATGGAAATTATGGTGATTCGGCCATCTGGCATGTCAAATCTTTCCTTCAGTTGATGGCTGACTCCAATGTGCTTTATGAAGACAATATGATGGAAATGTTTGCTAGTACTTTTCAGGGTGAGGCCTTTTTTTGGTTCTATCAAGGCCTTCCTAATAAATGTATAACCTCATTTTCAAGTTTCCTTTGGATTTTTTTAAAGCAGTGGCATGATGGTAGGGGTAGTATGAATGTTTTGAAAAAGTTCCTTGAAAAGATCTTTACCTTCTACCTATCTGGGATAGAGTATCACATGGAAACATATGATGGACCTTTTGCCATGATACAAAGTATTGAAGACTTGGAGTCTCTTCTTGAACATTTAAGTGAAGAGGAGATCCATGATACTCCCATCAAAGAACATCCTAGTAGTTGTTTAAGAAAGGAAGCAATTAAGCAGCTTATTAAAGAATATGAGGTATCTCTCAATACACAGCAAGATTCTGAAGAGGGGAACATCCATGATCCTATTGAAGAGCTTCACGAGGAACCCATGATTGAACCACGGGGTCTTCACTTAGTGAAACCATGCCATAGCACATTCGTTCGTGGCATATGAAACAATACCCCTATTTTCAAAAAATATTGGAAAATACCTCCCAAAATCATTTTTTTTAACCCCCTCCCAATATGCCTTGCCGATTTTAAAAAACCTCTATTTTCCCTATATATTGCATGTATCCATTTTTTCATTTACATTTTTTATACCCATTTATATTTCTACCTAAGGAAAAAAAAAACTAAACACAAGAAATGGCGACACTTGATAGGCGCCCTTAGGAAAATCACTTTATTAGGAATTAAAATGTATCACATGATGTCAAAACAAATAAGAGAGGGTTTATTTGTACCAAT
>LPNX010703927.1:0-15559 GCA_001517045.1 Pseudotsuga menziesii
AACCAACAAAAAATTTAAAACATTTAGTTTAGATTTGGAAACCATATAATTATTGTACCACACAAGGAGAATTTGGTCCCAACATCAGGCACATGTAGGGAATACGACCAAGTTTTATAAAAAACATGATTGTAATAGGTTTGGTAATAGGTTTGGGAAGAGAGAAGTCCTTGCTTCCCTAAAACTAATGTTGGAAACAATGCTTCTCAAAGGAAGAAGTAAGGGTTGCATAACATTTACTCATAAGAGACTCTACGAATGGTGTTGAACTAAAGTGTAGTTTCAAAAAGAGCAGCTGAAATATGCATATGATGGATCAACTCCAGTTGTTAACCCATATTATACCAAGAATGCCATTATTTTTCTATATCTCCGAGGTGTTGAAACCATGGATTTTTTTCTTTCTCCAAGTTCACCTTAAACCTATGGGAGTTATCTTAGAAAGATCATAGGATGTTTCGCTATTTCTAAAAGCCTTTCATTAAGTGAGACAATAAAAGATGCCTTAAGGTAGAAATATTATTCTTTGGGGACATAGAAACAAAAATACACTAACTTCATCTAGGAAATAACATTAGCATGAAGTAGTAAAAGTATGCATCATTTGAAAACACAAACTAACCTTGCACGTTTAAAATCCAAACTATGTAGATCTAGAAATGGATTGTTCACCAGCAGGAGACGGAAATAATAAACAGCTCCAACAATCACCCGAAAATAGTGCTGCAACAATGGCAAGTGTGAAGAAAATCTCATTAAGGTCTTCGTTTTTATAGAACTCTTAGACGTTGCTATAGCGACGGCAAACATTGACTTTTGCGCCCTAGGTCAACTTGACCGTTGTAAAAAGTCAACAAAAGACGGTGTCGTCGCTATAGAGACGGTCAGGCGTGGATACAGCGACGTCCAAGAGTTTAGGCATGGATACAGCGACGTCTAAGAGTCTCGGCATGGATACAGCGACGGCTAGGCATGGATACAACGACGCCTCGTTCCTGTTACATTGGATTTTACACCAAAAAGTAAGAAACGTGGAAAACCTCCGTGGAAAAATCCGTGCTTTTGTACTAGTGAGGTCGGGACATTATCGGATGTAATATTGCACAAATATAATATGTCAGTAGGAAAAGGAGGAGGTGGCAATGACAAAAATGTGTCTGTCAATGGAGCGTTGGAAATAAACCTAAGCCAACAACAGATAAGGAAGGTATGGAAACACTTTATATGGTAGTGTCGAAAGTAGGGAGGATGTGTTTTGGTATGGCTGGTCCCTTAGGTTCATAATACATCAGTTGGTCAATGGTCACAATATTCCCCTTCATGGGGGAACATGAAGAGTCGAAAGATGTTAGAGGAAACGACTCACATTACACAAATATAATTGCGACCTAGGAGGAGGTTGGAATCGAGTTGGGCATTGACAACCTCAATGCCAATCAACACTATTTTTCTGGATAACTCGACGGGGACATTCGTGAGAATGCCTTGTGGTTGATAAGCTTGACCATCGTAGTCGTGAAGGGAACTGGTGGAAGGTTGAAGGGTTGGGGATCCAAGTTTCTGCCAAACAAAGGTTGACATAACACAGGTGGATGCTCCCATATCAATGATGCATCAATGAATGACCAAATTTTTAATCATGACTAGAACTTGGAAGAAAAATAGAGAATGGAATCCTGGGTTCTCCTTGATCCAAGTCGAAGGTGATCAACCTAGATTCAGATGGGTCGATGACACCTAACAGAGATAACAATGCTTTGAATTGTAAAAGAAATTTTTTGAGGAATTACAAAGAAGACATGGTTGAGGGATACTGGGCCAAGTCGTCGACTATACTATAGTTGAGCGTAGCTCTGGAAAGAGCATTGTTTTCTATGCGACGTAAAGAGAACCACGAGACTTTTTTCGTCTCGTCCATGGTTGGTCTCGATAGATGCAAAGAAATATCTGGAGCAGTGGAGGTAGATGGTGCATAGGGGTTAATAGTTTTCATGGTGGAGCCATACTAGTTTCGTCGATTCTGTAGGTTGACATCAGACGATAATGTTGTGAGGTGATGGACACCAGGATTAATGGTTTGACCCACATAAGTGGTTGCAATGTTTTGTGGTGCCAAGGCTTGGGTTGCAACCATCCCTTGGTTTCGTAAGGGGTTTTGGAGCACCATATGCTGAGGAGCTAGTGGTGTTGGGTTTGGCTGAGCAGGAGCATCCCCATTAGGGTCACGTTGAGAATCAGTTTGGAGTAACTGGCAGGCGTGGTTCATATGAGGACATTGATGTGTGTAATGGCTGTAAGTGTTACAGATGGCACACAGATGATTAGTCTGCAACCGTGGGTTCTTCCTAGGTCTAACAGGATGCTGGGGATTCTGTGTAGGAGGATTGGATTTGTTATTGTTCGGAGGGTTAGGTTGTTGGCCACCTCCTTGAGGCTAGTTGTTACCCATATTCCTACCTCTCTCTCAGCTTCCCTTCCCTTATTAGGTATTGGGGGAGGGTTGATTAGGGAGGTTCTGTTGTGCGTAGACCTGTCTTGGAGGAGAATGAGGAGCCGATACTAGAGCCGGATTAGGTTGCATATGCGGTGGGTAATAGATAGGAGCAGCTAGTGGGGTTGTGAAGACGATATTCTGGCCATTACATGAGTGTTCCTAATAGTTCAGTCCATGAATGTGAGGATTCAGTGTGAGAGGTGCATAGGAAGGTGTGGCTCTAGACAGAGCCATTACGCGTGAAAAATTAGGGCCATAAATTGGTTGGGAAACACTCGGGGCATTACTAGAATGGGGTGGCATCGAAGGAGAGTCCATGTAAAAGTGGGAATGTTGAGTAATAGAACCAATCAATCCATCAACAACATGGGATTCCCCTGGTGCATCTTGACATGAGGAGTCGGTACAAGGAGCATCGAGTATAATGGTATACAGGTAACCCAATTGGGCGTATATGAGATCGAACTATTGTGTCTTCATGATGGATTCCTCCTCAATCTATGGGTTCTCTGATGCAAGGTCCTTGGCGATGGGGGCGAGTAAGGTTTTGAGGAACCAATCTAGGAAAATTCTATCATCTAACTGGATCTTACATAGGATATGACAATGACGCCATTCATGGATATGATCCATGATATGGGTAGCTATGTTTTGTCTATAGGATAATAAAATTTCCACACCCTCATCATAACAGATGGGTAACTGGAAGTATTGAAGGAATATCGATGCTAACAAGGAAAAGTCTGGGCAAGCGGCATGAGGTAGCTCGATATACCACTTGGCCACAACACTTGTGAGTGTGCACTGGAATAATCACAATCGAATCAGATCATCCACTATGATGTTAGATAAACACCATAAGTAGAATGACATAATGTGGTTTTGGGGGTCCTCTCCTGCCTTTCCTTCAAACTCAGGGATGTTTAAGGGATGTTTGGTAGGCATAGGAGGCCATTGTGGGTTATGACGAATGGGGTCATTGGTCAACTGTGCCAAATCTAGCAGGTTTATACTGGCTATAAAATTTAGAATAGAATCGAAAGTGGATTGGGAAGGGTCAACAACGTTGCAGGCACCAGTAGGAATGTAGTTCCCGTGTATGACTGGGGGTGGGTAAGGTTGACTTCTGAAAATAGGAGAACTCACTGGGATGGTAGGAATAGATGGAATGGAAGTGGAAGGGCCACTACCCCCATGTATAAATGGTGGTATGGTAGGAACCATAGTGGCTGGAGTGGGGCCACCACTAGTGGGTAGCGAACCAACAACAGTGTGTGCGATGGAAAAGGGTCCACTAGGAGCAAGACCTGTAGGTCGAGTCGAAGGTATATTGAGAATGATGGGAGGGACTGACACAAGCCCACTATCAATTGTCCCCATTGAAAGGGGTTAGGAGGTATACTAGCCATGGGGCTAGATGGAGCAGTGAACAAGATGGGTTTAGATTGGTAGGAATCGGAATCAGACTCACATGCTGTGTATGGCTATGAAGGTGGTGAACAAAGTTGAATATGGATTCAACGATGACGTTTCAATGAATTGAACTGAGGGTTATTCCCCCTAAGTTTATGCGAGCATCGTTTAGAGCAATGATGATGTGATTGAGTGTTGTGTAATCAATGGAAACTCAAGAGTATCGACTGCACGCTAAAAAACCTAACTACAACCGAGTGTGTAGAAGGAGAGTGTACAAATGGTGGCTCACAGGGAAACAATAATATCTAAAACCAAACTACAACATCGTATTATAGCAAGGCGAGTCGACAACAAAGTGGCCAGAAATACAACAAGCATCACTACCTAGAAATAAAATGACACACTAACCTATGGGGTAAAAGTGCAAGCAAACTCCTAACTACAAGCTGGAAGCCCCTCACAAATCGTATCCTCGGTAGGGCAGTGAAATCCCAATCAAACAATATGAAATGGAAGAATAATAGGCTAAGAGATTCCCACTACCGAGAAGGACCTCCGGGTAAAAGAGCCATAGAAATAATGAAAACTATGCCACCTTGTTCATGACACATTCGAGATGGTTTCCTAGCACTTCAGCCCTTTGGCCCTTGATACCTAGTATACTCTGGCATGCACGAGGAGGACTATGAAAGGTTAGAATTCGGTACAAAATGGAGTGCGGTATTCCACCCTGACTTCCATAACCCCTTCATTCTGTCTTACTCCCACAGAGCGAGGGGCCCCCAGAAAACTGGCCATGACCATGTCAACAAGTACAAGAGGATTTTGGTGCCCTAATGGACAACAAATCTATCTCAAGATGTGAGTGACAAAGGGGTGCTATTTGGATGCCTATCGCCAATGTGCTAACTTAGCTACAAGATTGTTTTGTCCTCAAATGAGGTTACAATGCTGGTTGGAGTTAGGTTAATTTTTAAGGCTAGCTTGGGTTCATGAACCAATAATTTTTCTTTAGGGTGTGAGATGTGTGAAAATGATGTGTATACACCCCAACAATCCCACGTCCAAGATGAAACGATCTCTCTGTCGGGATGCAAAAAATGAAATGCAGATAAATAGTAGTAAATGACAGTAAATATCATGAAAAATCACAACTAATTCTTCCATAAATGAAAATAAACACAAGTAAATTAACACCTAAGGAACTAACCAATTGTAGGAAACACGTAGGGGGTCTCAACTACGAAGCTCGACTCAAAGGGCTCACATACAAGGCAAATAGGACCACAAAACAAATTGAGGGGATGTAATGGATCACATATGGATAGAAATAGGTTGAGAAGGGGTGAAACATAGACAGGGGGTCTGGAACAAGGATCTCAAACACTGAAAATGACTGAAAAACTGCAAAACACACATATCAGCGGAACAGGCGTGGTCAGGGTCGCATAAAAATGGGAAACAGTCGTGATCGGGGTAGAAAAATAGTTGGAAGATTTAGGTCACACAAAACAGGGGATTAAGTGCAACAGGTCACACAAAACCGAGTCACAGTAGCGACTAGTGTCTCTCTGAAAGCCAAGACAGGTGCGATATGGATTTCTGATCCAGGTCGAACTTATCGAGGAAAAAGGCACAACATGGGTCATGCTTATCCGGATAGAAGGTGCTATTGGGTCGAAACTTTCGGTCGAATAAGTGTGAATCGACTGAAACTGAATTTGTTTTGGAAACAGACTATTGGTTTGGGTCAGGGGCAGGCACTGTGTTACGACTTGTTCGGATCTGCCGTGAGGGGGGCAGATTTGTGACAACTGAAGGTAGCAAAGGAGAGAAAAACAGTAGAAATACCTGCAAAAAACCAAGATTAATGTGGATCGACCAAGTGGAGTCATTAAAACTGTAGTGGAGATTTCTCCCCTAATACGTGCAAAAGCACCTACCCTAGATCATCCATATCATAGGGTAGAGTTCAACAATGGAAACAAGAAACAAGAACAACAATACCAATAATTTTTAGATTTTTCAAATATATTCTACTAACTATTAAGCATAAAAACATTCTTACCTTTTTTGTAGTGTGGGCCAGCCTAGCCGTCCAAGAAAATGGTTCCACAAATCCACGGTTTTCTTCTCCAGTCTCTTCCACGAATGGTTGTCAAATGGGGAAATGGATCCAAATGGGTACAGAGTGAACTCAATGTACACAATGGGAATGGTATGGAGGAACAATGGCAAGTGAATGAAAAGTAATGACATGTGATGTGACCAAAAGTGTGGCTAATAGTAAAGGAATGTGAAAAAAAGTTGACAAAACGTGTTTTGGGGGAGGCCTTCACAATTTATTTATAGGATGTTCCAAGGGTTTTTGACCCATAGTATTTATCTATGGTGTTTTGAACCATTCTCAATTTTAGGTTTTTTTGGCCCTTTTTGGAGAGAGTGGGGATAAATCACAATAAATGCTCAACTTCCCTTCATTTATGGGGAATGAATAACAATGTTTTGGACCATATTTAGTGAATTTTTAGCTGTGAAGGTCAAAATGGAGGAAATAATGGTGGTTATATGATGTATAATTATGGTTTAGACCATGGAGATCTAGGTGAACATTTTTTAGTGTTAACAACATTTTATAAAGGAGAAAGGCACGTGTTTCTGGGTTATTTTTCTTTCATGCATTGGAGAAGAATGTGTCTATGCACAATAGAATCCAAGTCATAAAAATACTTCTCCACCCACCATCAGTCAGGTATGCCACATATTAACCCACCTAAAATATTTTAAATGGAGTGTGAAGGGGAAATTGAATCACAAGTTCACGAATTTGGGAAACTGGAGGAATTATTCGAGGACAAGGATGGTGATGTATTTGACACGGTTTTGTCCTTTGGTCCAGTACATGAGCTAAAAACTAAACTACATACCTTTAAATACTAAGGAACCAACCTGCACGGTGTTTACCAGTCCCAATTCCACCATTTTTTCCCTGACCAAACCCTAAATTTCCCAAATTTTGTGGCCTGGTGTGCTTCAAACTATTCCCCTTCTGAAAGAGTAATAATGGAATCCGCTAGGTCTAGGATACTTTTTCCTATTAATTCCCTTGTTATCAGAGATTCCCTTCAGGTATCCTTGTCATTTACCCTCAACCAGGAACAATTTGTTGAGGAAAACCTAATTCAACAATTCATACATGCTGATGTCGAGGAGAAACAATTTTCTTACTCTAGAATCCTTAAATCTGATGTGTCTATTAGAGATCAACCTTTTCCCCTTGATGTTTGCCCATTTAATGAAGAATCCCGGCTAGTTATTTCCATGTTGAGTCAGTTATGTCCTGAATTTATTATTGATTTTGTTACTAAAAATGATTATGAGTCAGCGAGAGTCACAGTCCAGTCAGTTTCCCTATATTAAATATGATGAATTCCTGGCTGGGAATGTTCATTCTCGGTTGGTGAATTTCCACACAGTCAGGCACTTTATATTTCAATCCTACTTGGTTAGGATGTTTTTATTTTCAATGAGGAAAAATTACAATTTCTAGAGATATTGTTTAGATCAAAGATCAGAAATAATACCTTCAACTACATGAACCTCATAATGGAAGAGATATACAAAGTGATGTTTCAAAGTAAGATTCCCATAGTTTTACCAGAGATTGAGGAAGTATTACAATTTGCTCATAATACAAGGCTGGGAGATTGGTTTTTACTAAAGGAGCATACAATTATTAGAGTATATGGTTTTTTCCATGAACTATACATTTTGCCAACATTCTTGACACCCAGTATTTTTTCCGTGGAGTTTATCAGACAAAAATTGATTCTTGAAAATGAACACTTCATAAATTTCAGAATGGCTTCCGAAATCAAGTTTCCTTTTAAAGTAGGCCCATTCATCAATAAGAATAAGCCTGGCCTTCCTATAATTGAAGGTCTTTTGCAAGATATGACTTTTAAGAAGGCCACTAAGGTTAATTATGATCCACATCACATCATCTCTCAAAGGAGGCAACTGAATAAGAATAAATCATTTGAACATCAAGAGGTAGAGGGATTGGCTAAAATGGCCAACCCGAGGGATTATCGATCAAATATAGAGGATACATAAAGTTTACAAGTGAATCCTTATTCTTTAGTAAAATAAACAACAATAATAATTCCAACTCGAAGTAAAATCGAAATAACAGGTAAAAGAAGACACTTAGAAGTTATGGAGATTGAGGATGAAGACTCAGGGGCACTAAAGAGGCAGAAAATTGAATTAGAAAATGAGTTAGTTGAATATAGAAGAAAGAAAATGAAGGAAAAAGGTCCAAGTCCCATCCTTTGAAGTTCAAGAATATAGTTTTTCAGAAGCACAAGAAGGATCTAGTGACAGATTCAAATCTAGAAATGAGCTGTATGATAAATATAGAAAAGAAAAAGATGTTTCTTCAAAAGACTATTTGAAATTGTATTCAGAGGCTAGAAAGAGTTCAATTAAGGAGGTTTCATTCCTCACTGTAAAAGATCATGTAAGAAATACTTTGAATCTAGCAGTAGTCACTAGAAACAAAGTTTCTGAAATGAAATTGAACTTGAAAGATATCCCAATACCTACCAAGATTCACTTGCATAAACAAACTTGGGAGGTCACGTACACTGATTTAATGAAGGCTACTTTGAAAGTTTCAAAGTTACAGACTACAGTGTCTAAAATATAAAATCAATTGAGACAAGAAAAAGTGGAGAATAAAGTGCATCAAAAACAAATAAAAAAGCTTCAAGGTGACCTGTTACCTATGGGTAATGAGGTGGAGAAAGGACAAGCAACTAAGAAAATTCTGGTTGAAAAAGAGAACACTATCCAACTCTTGAAAAATAAATTAAAGATTCTAGAAACTCGGTTAATTCAGGCATCTGAGTTAACAGAGTTGGAGAAGGAGAAAGAGACATTATCTCTGGAGTTAAATGATTGTAAAGGAAACTTGTTGAAGCTTGTTGGAGAACAAAGCCAATGGGAAAAGGAAAAAGGTTTTCTTACTGCAAAAATAGATGTCTTAAATGAAAAACAATTGGTTTTAGAGAAAGAAAAATAAGAGAGAACTAAAAAGGAATCAATGCAAATAGAGCTTCCAAGTACATAAACAAACACTGAAGCCATTATTTAGGATATGACACAAGTCATCCTAAGAGACAAAGAAATAATGAGATTAAAGAGTCAAAATTAGTGTAACGTCCCCACACCCCATAATGCAGATTAATTAAAGGATTTTCCTCAAGAAAACTTGTTCTCCTTTCAAACACAGAGTATGGGCATTTACACACATGTCCACCTTCATTCTTAGGATTGAGAACCCATGTAAATCACTGTAATAGTCGTTCCTCCCTTGTCAGATCCACTCTATGCACAAGAAACCTTCTTCCCCACTGAACCTATCTTTTCACAGTCTGCGTTCTGTACTTTCAACCTCAGAAATCGAAAATATAAAGTTCGATGGACAATAATTAATCTCTCTTCTGCCTTCCACCTTCCTCCCTTGAAAATCAAAACTAAAAAACTCAAAGCGCGACGGAGTTCTTAAACCACAGTTCTGCCTTCCGCACTTCGAAATTCGGAATTCAGAAAAATATCAAATGACGAAACCTCTATCCTTGTTTTCGCCTTCCGCATTCGGCCTTAATGCCCTCCAGTGCGGAACTCAGGAATCAGAAGGCCAAATATTTACCTTAACCTTTTTCTGGATTTCCACCTTCTGCAAGCGGATCCCAGAATTCAAAAAACTCACTTTCTACTTTTATCTTTTCTCCTGATTTCCACCTTCTGACTTCTATAGGTGGATCTCGGAACTCGAAAATCCCACACTATGCTTGGATTTAAAATTCTTTCTCCCACCTCCATCATTCCACCTTCCGCTGCGGATCTTGGTGTGCTAAAACACCATAATCTGCCTTGACCAACTTTCCCTTTTCTAGTTTCCTCCTTCCGCAGGTGGATTCCAAGGGGTGAAAACACTAAGTCAGATGAATTATGACCTCTGTACCAGATTCTAACCTCCATGAACTTAGGAAATTGCATTTAAAAAAATAGAAGGCATATACAGAAGTAAAATGCATAAAACACACAAGGCATAAAAAACCAATTACATGGACCTTCATACACAAGTAAACCTCTACTTGATCAGTGACAAGCATTCAACATGAACATAAAAATTCATCATATTCATAAGCATTCTACACAAATATTATAGTCATTCATAAGAAAATACATTGCATAAACAGAATAACAAAGATACTTATCTTGATTATTAAGCTGTCCCGCAACTAGCTGCGTGACTGCAACGTTCCACCCAACTAGCCCCTTTGATCTTTTTGTGTGGTTCCTCTTTTTATTAAGATTATCAGCTAATTATGGCCCTACTCCACTCCTAGGCATTCAAACCAAATAGGGAGGAGTACACAACAATCCTTAAAGAAAACACAACCATACAGGCTTCACTCTGTAACACAAAGAATCATTGCGGAACCACTTGTCCGAGGTTCTGGTTAGCAGAACAATGCACCATCGCGAGTGAACGACTCCTGCATCCCTCGTGCATAATGATCCTGAATGATAATGAACATAATTCCTTATTCCTAAATCGAATCCTAGGATGTCACTTAGAAAAAACACCACGGAGCTATACTTTCGCACGCTGGATAGTCGAACCACCACACTGCACGTCTTTTGAGAAAAAACGAATGATCTAGGAGTGAATGAATTATAGAATGAACAACAATGCGTAGGTAAAAACCTGATAATGGAATTTCCATGCATTAACATGGGTTTACTTGCTGCAGAAGCAAGAATACGGTGTCTACAGACTACAGACTTGCAGGATTTCTTAGTCAAGCCATCAGACTACCATGCCTTGCTCTGCCCAAGGCATTAACTGCCTCAACCAAATTCTAGAAGAAATTGATGATTGAGGACATAGGAAAAAAGTAGTTAATGGTTCATGGGTTTTGCCATTGACATGTGGTCACACCCTATTGGATCAAGGGTTGAATCACTCCCCACCCTATGCCCTTGTGGAATCATGCCCCCATTTATTTCATGTTCGAGTTCCATAGCTAGCTGTGGTATTTTATTAATTTGTACATTTACATGATATATCAAAATATATATACTATGCTTGGCTTAGCACTATCACTATAGGTATCAGCCTTGATCACCTATCCACAAAACATTCATCAATGGCAGGGCCTTCGACTTGAGCTCCTCGCCATGATTTTCATACAATATTTACATTATGTTCAATTAAATACCATGGGGTCAAAGCTAGGGTATTATAATCCCCTCCCCCTTCAATCAACATTGTCCTCAGTGCTTTACAAGTTAAACAAAAATGCTACACCGACACCGCCCTTAGTGCTCCACAAAATTGTACAAAAATGAACGTGCCAATCGCATGGCATCCTCCAGCTCCCAAGTAGCCTCATCCGGACTGTAGTGCTCCCATTGCACCTTTATCTGTCCAATGGCTTGATTCAGAGCATGGTGAACTTCTTGTCGAGGATGCACAATGGTTCTGTTTGGAACTCTCCCTCGGGTTCCACCTAAATCACATCCCAATCAATCACATGGTTAGGATCATGTACATATTTCTTAAGAAAAGAAACATGAAAAACATTATGAACTGTAGTGCTAGCAGGCAATGCAAGTCTCTATGCAACTGGCCCTATTCTTTCAAGCACTTCAAATGGCCCATAGTATCTAGGAGACAACTTGGCACAACTTCCAAGCTTCAAGGAACTCTTCCTTTCCCTCACTTTGAGGTAAACATGATCCCCAATACTGAACTCTCTGTCCACCCTATGTTTATCTGCATATCTCTTATGTATGTCTTGGGCCGCTTTCATATTTTTCCTGATCTTTGCAACCTCCTGCTCCATCTCCTTGAGCGATTCTATACCAAGCACAATCATGTTCACTGGATTATCTCATGTCACAAGTGTCCTACACCTTCTTCTATACAAAGCTTCATAAGGGCTCATCCCCAAGGATGCTTGTTGTCCATTATTATAAGCATACTCTACCAAGTGTAAGTAATATTCCCACTTGGATGGTTTGTCCATCACTTACATGCGAAGCATGTCTTCCAGCAATTGATTCACTCTCTATGTCTGTCCATCAGTTTGAGGATGGTAGGAGGTGCTGAAGTTCAACTTTGTACCCAAATCTACAAACAAACCCTTCCAAAAAATGGAAGTGAACTTAGGATCTCAGTTAGAGACTATTGCCTTAGGAAATCCATGCAATTTGAAAATCTCCTTCATGAAAATTTTTGCAATGGCATTAGCCTTATAAGTAGAATTGGCTGGTATAAATGTGATGCTTTGTCAACTTGTCCACCACAACCATGATGGAATCATGTTGCCTCCAAGTCATTAACAATCCTATAATAAAATCCATGGAAATCACTTCCCATTTCCATTCTGGAACTGGAAAAGGCTGCAACAAACCTTCTGGTTGTTGATGCTCAACCTTTACCTGCTAACATTTCATGCACATTGAAATATACTCAGCAATGTCCTTCTTCATTCCTGGACAAAAATACTGCTTCCTGGCTGTAGCAATTGTCTTCTGATATCCCGAGTGACCAGAATATGGAGTTTGATGGATCTCTATAACAATTCTCCTCAAATATGCTACACTTGGAATATAGATTTTGTTTTTATAAAGAAGAAGCCCATATTCTTCCAATTTATATCCCTCATACATCTTCTCAAGACTTTGCTGCTGCAATTTGTCTTTTACCTGCTCATACAATTAATCTTCAGCATCATGATTGAAAATCTGTTGTCTCAAATCTGATTGGAAAATACTAAGAGATGCCAAGTGCATTTCACGCACCTTCCTGTTGAGTGCATCAACCACTTTATTCTCTTTCCCTTTTATGTGTTTGATCTCAAATCAAACTCACATAAAAACTCCAACCATATAGTTTTCCTAGGATTTAGTGTAGGTTGATCAAACAAATACTTCATACCACATTGGTCTGTCCTCATCTCAAACTTTCTACCCAATAAGTAATGCCTCCACATCCTAAGAGCATGTACTATGGTTGCAAGTTCTAAATCATGAGTGGCATAATTTTTCTCATGGTCCTTCAACTTTCTTGACTCATAACACACCACATGGTTATCTTGCATAAGAACTCCTCCAAGTCCTTGACAACATGCATCAGTACACACCACAAAATATTTCTCTCGGTCTGCAATTTTCAAAATTGTTGCACTTGTGAGAAGATGCTTCAACGGCTGGAAGCTTTCCTCACACATTGGTGTCCATTCAAACTTTATCCCCTTCCTTTGCAAGGAAGTGATAGGATGTGCAACCTTGGATAATCTTTCAATGAATCTCCTATAGTAACCTGCAAGTCCCATAGAATCTATTACATATGTCACATTTCTTGGAGTAGGCCAATTCATAATGGATTAAATCTTTTCATGGTCTACAGATATGCCCTCATCTGAGATGATGTGACCCAAATAATGAATCCTATATTTATTGAAGTCACACTTTCTCAACTTTGCATACAACTTATGCTCCCTGAGAAATTCCAAAACTGATCTTAGATGTTATTCCTATTCTTCCTCATTCTTAGAATAAATGAGAATGTCATCAAGGAAGCCAAGAACAAACTTGTCTAGATACCTGCTGAAAACACTATTCATAAGGAACATAAATGTAGCTGGTGCATTTGTGAGACGAAATGGTACCACTACAAACTCATAATGTCCATACCTTGTTCTAAAGGTTGTCTTATGAATGTATTCATCCTTGATTCTTACCTGATGGTAACCAGACCTCAAGTCAATCTTATAAAATAACTTTTCTCCTCTCATTTGGTCAAAGAGGTCATCAATCCTAGGAAAATGATATTTATTCTTCACAGTGACTTTGGTTCGGCTTTTTGTGATCAATACACAAACCGAGTGTACCATTTATCATTTTCACAACTGGAGTTGGTGCTCCCCAAGGAGACACACTTGGTCTGATGTACTTCTTCTCCAACAAATCTTGTAGCTGCATCTTCAGCTTTAGCATTTCTGGTGTGTTCATCTTGTAGGGTTTCTTGGACACTTGCTTTGCTCCTGGCACAAGTTCAATTGTGAAATTAATTTCCCTCTTTGGAGGAAGCCCTAAAATTTCATCAGGAAAAACATCCCTGAATTCCTGCAACACATGAAAGTCCTCCAACCTAGGAGTTTCATTCTTTGCTGCCTCCAACACATGATCTGCATACACTCCGCAACCTTTCATACAGAACTTCTTCGGCTGCATGGATGAAATATGCCTAACAGAAATCACCTTTGGAATGCCTCTTACAACCCTTAGGTTTCCTTCTTCATCTATGCATTCAAAATTCTTGTTATAACAATCAAGATTTACTCTGTGTGCTTCCAACCAATCCATTCCAATGAGAACATCATAGGAACCAAGTGGAAGAACATTCAGATCTGCACAAGTGACTAACCCATCCATGACAAATGGACATTTCATTACCACCTCACTGACCTTCTTCTTCGTTCCAGTGGCTATTTGGACTAACCATGACTTGTTATGATTTAACTTCTTAAAAGAACAAACCTAAAATACTCTAGGAGTGATATAACTGTGAGTAGATCCAGGGTCAATTAAAACAGAAACAAATTTCTCAGCAATCTTACCTATAACCTCAACCATTGTTGACTGATGATCTTCCTGGCGGTCATCCAATGCTGTGTAAATCCTAGGGATTGACTTGCAACTTGACCCACAACTTCTTCTTCTTGAATGTTTTAATATGGCCTTACATACCCCTCCTCATTAGGATAGTTCCTACACGTGTGGGGTCCTCCACATCTCCAACATTGGAGAGGTTATCTGATTTGTTTTGGATCTCTTAGCTTTTCTTCCGTCACTCTGGCTGGCTTAGACACCGCTTGTGATGGCTTCTTCTGCTGGTTTTAGAAGTTAGAAGGTTTGAAACCTTTCTTCCTCTAATCAAGCTTTTCATCCTTCTTTTCCTTCCATGTCTTATGGTAATTAGGCTCGTCGTTCCTTTGTTCATAGCAATATTTAGCTTTCCTAATTGCTTCTTCTAGAGTTCTAGGCTCATAAAACTCAATTCTGTATTTGTAAGACTGAGGAAAACCACTCAAAAAATACTGGATTTTTGCCTTATCATCCCTGATATACCTGACATACCTCAATAGTTCCAAGAACTTATTGGCATACTCTTCCATGGTCTGCTGCCCCAATCTCAGCTCATGGAATTCTTTAATCTTACCATCATAGTACCTATCAGAGAGGTACTTCTTCCTGAAAAATTCTAGAACTGTTTCCATACAATCTTCTTTTCACTAATCTTCTTCACTTTCCTGAATTGCTCCTACCATATGGATGCGCTTCCAGTCAAATTGAATATGGCTACCCTAGCCTTCATATTTTCAGAGTAGTCTTGGACACTACAAAAAAATACCCTTTTGGGGGCGGTTTTGGCTTCCGACGGTTTTGCTAAACACCCCCCCCCCAAATTTTTTTTAGGCCTTTGGGGGCGGTTGTTAAAAACCGACCTCAAAAGTCCCAAAAATTGGATTTTTCGGGGCGATTTTTAAACAACGCCCCCCCCCC
>LPNX010703927.1:16356-39464 GCA_001517045.1 Pseudotsuga menziesii
AAGGCATCAAAGACATCACTTCACAAAGGAGTCTGAAATTATATTTTGAAGTAAGGAAGATTTCTAATCAAGATGTGTCTTTGGTTTCAGTCAGGGATTATATCCAAAACACTCTCAAATTGGCCTTGGCAAGCAAGAACACAGTCGTTGAAGTAAAAATGAACCTGGATGATATCCCCATACATGACATGATTCATCTTCACAAGCAGACAGGAGATATCTTGTTTACTCACTTGCTGAAGATCACTCTGGCATTATCCAAGTTACAGATCCTAAAAGGTAAAAGTGAGAACCAATTGAGGCAAGAAAAGGTGGAAAATAAGGCCCACCAAACTTAGATAAAGAAGTTGCAAACTGAGCTGCTAGCTGCTGGAGGCCAATCTGATAAGGGAGTTGGCCGTATCCAAAGGTTGATGGATGAGAAAGAAAAAGAGATTTAGTTATTGAAAAAGAAGATTCTCATACTTGCAACCCAACTAATACAGGGTTTTGAACTAGCTGAGATAGAAAAAGAGAAGGAGAACCTGAATAATCAGCTCACTGATTGTCAAGCAATTAAACTTATTGAAGTTTTCTAATAAAGAAAATCAACGGCAAACTTACCGAATAATTTTTTCATTATATATGAAATTTGTAAGTTTGAAATGATAATATACATTTCCTAGAATGTGGATTTTTGTGAAGATGCTTCTATACTGTCTTCAAACTGTGTGAAAACCCTCTTATTATAGCCTTCTAGATATGGTTGGATGCACCATACAACACTCTAGAGATCCATACTCTTAGAATATTTTTATCATCATCCTATGAGTTGTGGCAGGAATTTGCCTAAGGCCAGTTATGCAAATTTTACCAATAATTCCATACTTGGACATTTTTTTATCTTCGCCTAGGCTCAGTCTAATTTCCCTAAACCAAATTTTTAAGGAAACTTGGACCAATATTCCCAAACTTAGCCAATTTCTTGATTTTAACTAATTTTCCATATTTGTCTAGAACGATGTCATAATACTACAATGATTTCAACTTCATTTCACATCATCATTTATGCCATGCCATGCCATGGGGGAACTATCCTTATGCGAGCATCACTTATCCCCTTTAAAACACTTAGCCATTTGTTCTTTGTCTTTAGTATGCAAAATAACATTTTTCTTCTATTTTGGGAGGTTGATATTTTCCTTATCTGGTCACCATAAGAAAAACCAAGAGCATGGATAGATATCCATTTCAACAATGAACATCACCATATCATCTGATGAATTTTATCCTCAAAGGAACACCCCCTTTTGGCCATTTCCAAGCGGTCTCTCAAAATTTTTGTCCAACACTTGAGCAGTTCTCTTCAAGCCCTAGGTCACCAAGGTGATTTCATTTTTCCTTCAAATTTTGCAAATGATATTCCCAATGGGTATAGCTCAACAAGGTGAATCCAGAAAGAACACTTTCATCTTCTAGAGATTCTTTCTGTCTCCTCGGCGGGAATTTTTCTGGAGCAGTGCAAATATGGTTGAGAGGCACTTTTTGCAGTCTGATATCTTCTTCCTAAAAGACTTTTTGGTCAGGCTAATTATATGGTTGGATGCACCATACAAGAATCTAGAGATCTACACTCTCATAATATTTTTATCATCATCCTATGAGTTGTGGTGGGAATTTCCCTAAGGCTATTTAGGCATATTTTACCAATAATTCCATACTCGGACAATTTTTTATCTTCTCCTAGGCTTGGTCTAATTTCCCTAATTTCCCTAAACCACAGTTTTGGCAGGTCCATAAATTTTTCTTCAGGGTCATGTCTTTGGACAAACTGAGACCATGGTTGAGTATACAAACCAACAGCCTACAATATCCCCATGTGATGCGGGCATTTTCTTCAATAAACCATTTGTGGCGGGCATCCTATTAAGGCTACTTGGACCAATATTCCCATACTTAGCCAATTTCCTGATTTTCACTAATTTGTCGCATTTCTCCAGAACGATGTCATAATGCAACAATGATTTTGAATTCATGCCACATCATCATCTATGCCATGCCATGCCATGTAGGCATCATCCTTAGTGCAGGAATAAACCTTAATGCGGGCATCACTTAGCCATTTTTTCTGTCTTTAGTATGCAAAATCAGATTTTTATTCTATTTTGCCAGGTTGATATTTTCTTTATCTGGTTACCATAAGAAAAACCAAGAGCATGGATAGATATCCATTTCAACAATGAACATGACCATATCATCACATGATTTTTATCATCAATGGAACACCCCGTTGTGAGCATTTCCAAGTGGTCTCTCAAACTCTTTGTCTAACACTTAACCAGTTCTCTTCAAACCCTAGGTCACCAAGGTGATTCTGTTTTTCCTTCAAAATTGGAAAGTGAGATCCCCAATGGAAAGAGGCCAACAAGGTGAATCCATCAAGACCAATTTCATCTTTTGGAGCTTCTTTCTCTCTCCTCGATGGGCATTTTTATGGAGCAGTGCAAATATGGCTGAGAAGCACTTTTGGCAGATTGATATCTTCTTACTGAAATACTTTTTGGTCAAGATAATTATATGGTTGGATGCACCATACAAGACTTTAGAGATCCACAGTCTCATAATATTTTTATCATCCTCCTATGAGCTATGTTGGGCATTTCCCTAAGGCCATTTAGGCAGATTTTACCAATAATTCCATACTTGGACAATTTTTGATCTTCTCCTAAGCTTGGTCTAATTTCCCTAAACCACAGTTTTGGTAGGTCCATAAATTCTTCTTCAAGGTCATGTCTTTGGAAAAACTAAGACCATGGTTGAGTAGAAAAAACAACAGCCTACAATATCCCCATGTGGTGCAGGAATTTTCTTCAACAAACCATTTGTGGAGGGCATCCTCTTAAGGCTACTTGGAACAATATTCCCATACTTAGCCAATTTCTTGATTTTCACTAATTTGTCGTATTTCTCCAGAATGATGTCATAATGAAACAATGATTTCAAATTCATGCCACATCATCATCTATTCCATGCCATTCCATTCAGGCATCATCCTTAGTGCGAGAATCAAATTTAATGCGGGCATCACTTAGCCCCTTTACAACACTTAGACATTTTTTCTGTCTTTAGTATGCAAAATAAGATTTTTATTCTATTTTTCTAGGTTGATATTTTCCTTATCTAGTCACCATAAGAAAAACCAAGAGCATGGATAGATATCCATTTCAACAATGAACAGGAACATATCATCGGATGATTTTTATCGTCAATGGAACATCCCCTTGCGGGCATTTCCAAGTGGTCTCTCAAACTCTTTGTCTAACACTTAACCAGTTCTCTTCAAACTCTAGGTCACCAAGGTGATTTCATTTTTCCTTCAAACTTGGAAAGTGAGATTCAAAATGGGTAGATGCCAACAAGGTGAATCCATCAAGATCACTTTCATCTTCTGTGGCTTCTTTCTCTCTCCTTGGCGGGCATTTTTCTGGAGCAGTGCAAATATGGCTGAGAGGCACTTTTGGCAGATTGATATCTTCTTACTGAAATACTTTTTGGTCAGGCTAATTATATGGTTGGATGCACCATACAAGACTCTAGAGATCCACAGTCTCATTATATTTCTATCATCATCCTATGAGCTGTGGCAGCCATTTCCCTAAGGCCAGTTAGGCAGATTTTACCAATAATTCCATTCTTAGACAATTTTTGATCTTCTCCTAGGCTTGGTCTAATTTTCCTAAACCACAGTTTTTGCATGTTTTTGCAGGTCTAATTTCCCTAAAGCATATTTTTTGCATGCTGGGCATGCATTTGAGTAAAGCAATCCAAAAATGTATTGCTTCACTAAAATGCACACACATGCCTGATTTCATTGTCCCATACCTCAACTTGTCATACACGTGCTAAACTAATTGAGTGTAAAATACATCATATAATCTTATAAACCTGTAAAAGACAGTTTTCGCTTTTCCGCACCTGTCATATTCTGAACTTTCAACTTAGTGTCAAATACGTCACTTAACAAACCATCAAATTCTATGATTTGATGAACCTCAATCGAGTCAGATTCTGATGACATTGAGAATGATTACATCACCCATACGTGAACTCAACATTTCCTCGTGTTTAACCTTTTTTACCCTCTTTCAATTATTCGAAGGGCCAACACAGGACACATATCTAGATTTGGCCTGACCCCATGGATTCCTTCCTAGCAGCTGTAATCAATTACCAATCATGCTGCTTCTTATGTAAGATTGATAAATAGGGGCCATTGTTATCAGTAGGATATGTATTGACTCCATTCTCTATGTTCATTAACTTTTGTCTAGTATGGTCGCAGATGTGTACAAATTTGAGTTCACTGATAGTATGAGTGAAATGGGTAGAATTGGAAAGAATTGGAGACAGTCTCATTCGGGTTCGATGGCTTTCATTGGTAGTTCCATTCCATGTTATTGTTTTAATGTTCCTTTGACATTCCTTTCCCATCACTCAGTGAATTATTTCCTACACTGAGTAAGAACCCTGTCCCTCTTCAACAACCCAAGCATTCCCTCTCGGTGGCATAACAGGATTGATTTCTTCAATTCCAGCATTTAATCTCTCCACACCAGATGGGTATTGCATGCTGTTTTTCGCTGAGCCATTTTTGTCTCAACATTTCTCTCTTCCTTATCATTTTCTTCTTACATTGATATTTCCCTTTTCTCCTTATGATACCTCTCACACACTATGCATCTCTTTTATTATTCTTCTCTACTCGCATCTCCCATCCAGATAATTGGAATGCAATGTCCTCTTCTAGTACCCTTTCTACCCCTAGAATTGAAACATGTCCACTTCAGCCCTATTTTCCCCCCTGTGTTGCACTGTCATGTTAGCCTTGTTCTGCAGTATTTGGTATCTTCGTTTGAATCCAGTAAAGTACAATAGAGGATGGGTTGGCTCGTGGGTGAATCGAATTTTTAGTTTCACCCAAATGAAATCCAATTGTAACATGGTCAATCCGACCCTTGAGGTCTATAAATATAATTTAATAGGTAGTAGGGACAGTTATTATTGAAGGAGTTGTTTGATGTTACTGATTCAACTGTAACTATCCCTCTGCTCTGTAATGAAAGCATACTATAATAAAAAATGGTCTCGGTCACCTTTTAAAACTTTCTTGAGTATCGATCTGGTTATATTTTTGGCATTATCTCTGTTTTTTTCCTCGGAATGTATTATATATGTTATGTTCTCATTTATTAATTTATGTAAGGAACGATGATGATTTATATTATAATGAAAATGATACATATGCTACAAACTTGCCGAGCTGTTGTAATCTCACAGATCACATAGGGTTACCAATAATACACATAGAAACGTAGAAACATAGCATATACAAGAGACAAGAAGAGATAAGGAAGTAACATATTATATTATATTACACGAGGGTCCATACATATACAAAACTGAACCCAGTTCTCATCTGGCTCAAAAGCCTAAAATATATGATTACAAACTGTTACAAGTAACTACTTGTCGGTTTGGTCAAATGACATGACTTCATGCAGCTGACCTAATCTCTGATTAGTTGGCTCACCGACTAGCTCCTCCAACATCTCCCCTAGGAACAAAATCTTTCTTCGTCCCGAAGAAACAAGGGAGGTACTCAACAGTGTACTAGATAAGGTAGTGACTTCTACTATGGTTTGTCTTCATGGATTGTGAAGTTGGATAGTTGGTCGTTTCTTCACACATACTTTGACAATGGCTTCTGTTGTAACGGCCAGTTGGTGCTGAAACTATGACTAGTTTTGTAGCAATTTTTGGATGTCGATAGTCAAGGTTGTGATGCTTGACAGAGTCGACATATTCTCCTGGATGGACAAGTCTATAATGCTTTCCATGTCGGGACCCATAAATTGAGCCTTTTCTTCTGCTGTATCTAATAGTCTCTTCATATGTGGGCAGATTGTGTCTATCTTGTTGAGGCTTGGTAGTGCTTGATGTACCCACTGGTTTGCTTGTTTTTCCAGTTTCTGTAATTTGGTTGTTTCCAATACAATCTGGTCTTGTATTGTACTTCAGATTGTTTCTTCTCGTCCTTGCCTTTTTTCAAGTTCTTGGATTTTCTCATGAGTCTAGCGGGTCTGCTAAAATACCTTCCCATAGTAGGTGGGCCAATTACGGAGAACTGCTTCTATAAGGATATACTCTTTCAAATGGTCTTGCAGTACCTTATGAGCTTTGGAGGACGTTGTGTACTGTTGCCTTAATAGTATGGATGTTTCTTCTTTTTGCTCTGCTTTTGTATTTTGTAGATGTGTTTGCAGGCTTGACACCACAGTTTCCAATAGCTGATACATTTTCTCCAGTGGCTTGTCAGTGTCAGCCTCTATTGGTCCCGGTATTACTGTTTGGACTAGGCTTCTGCATTTTGACAGGAATCCGGTTTGCTCTTTCTTAGTGCTGTCGAGTTGCTCTTGTCTAGTCTTTCTTCTTGTTTCTACTTCTGTGGTGAGGGATTCTAAGACTTGTCCCAAATCGCCATCTCTTAATTTCGTTGTGTCGACTACAGTAATCGATCCTAGTTGGTTGAGGTGGATCACTGTTGGCCTTTGTTCTTTGGGGTGTTCCTTTTTCTTTTTGTCTTTTCTCTTCCTTTTGTGTTTATGTTGGTATGTTGGTCTATGTTGGTCTGTCTCTTGTTCTACCTGTGGTTGATTTTCAGACTGCTAATTTCCTGGTTGCTGATCTTCGTTGGGCTGAGCTTCATTGGTTGGAGGAATTTCTGTTTTAGCTTCTTGGGTAGAACTTGTAGCTTGGTGTGTATCTGGCAGATTTGGAGCTGGTGGTTCAGGGTTTGGAAAAAGTTCTAGATTAGGGGGTGGTGATGGAGAAGGTGAGTGGTTTGGTGTGAGTGGTGTGTTTGGGATGTTTTCAGTCGACGAGGGATCTTCGAATTCTGGTGGTAAATTAGCTGGGTCGTCAAAGAACATGTTGTCGATCACCTGGTTGATTGCTAATATATCTTCCTGGTCGTTTTCTTCCAAGTCTCCTACTGGTTTATTGGGTGGTGGAGGATGGTTGATGCGTGATAGGTTAATAGATGAAGTGTGGCTGGTGACAATTTCAGAGGTCTTGTCAGGGTTCCTTAAGAATGTGGATTTGATACTTCCAACAGTTCTTAGTTTCTGAGGTATATGGATGACTTGTTGTGATAGGATCTGGCATGCTGAGCTAGACTCGATTAATGGACATTTGGTGGTAATTTTCTAAGCATAGGTAAATAATTCAGGGAGTTTTTCAATGAATGCCTGGAATTCGCCATCGTTGTTGAGTCGTTCTTTTAATGTCTCCGCATAGAATTTTTACAGATATCGACAGGGATGATGGTGAGTGGCTGTGGGATATCTTCTTGTGTAATCTGAGTTGGTGATGGGAGTGGAGGGGTGTAAACTAGATCAACAACATTCTCATCGACTGAAGGGTTTGTAGTTTTTACCTTTTGGTTTGCCTTGCTTTCGCTCTTACGTCGACAAATCGCTTAAACGGTGTCTCGACTGATATTTTGGTTGCTGCAGCATCTTCTATAACGTCGACAGTAGTAGCCAAAATTTCTTCTTCATCTTCTGATTTAGAAAGGATAAGCTTACACTTCTCCTTCCCTTTTTTCCTGTTTTGTTTTCTTTTTCCTTACGGCTGCTATTTCCTTTGCTATTTTCTTTAGATTATTTTTTGTTATAGCATACTCTGGATTATCTGATTCAATCTCTTCTTCTAACTATTCTCCTCCCTCTTGTTGATGAGTCGGGATGATACTCTATTCTATCAGTACGACCACCTGATGTTCAGTCAGTACACTTCCAATTTGGAGAGGTTGTGACACAGTTATTAGTTGAAGCTTGTTGGTATCCTCTATCGGTATATCCTCTGACATGAAGGTATTGATATATATAAGCAGAGTTCATAGTCCTCCTCTTTTTCTTGTTTGATCAAGGGTTCTTCAATCTGCTGATTCATTTTTTTAGCCTTTGCTGGTATCGACAGCTTGGTATTGGATTGTCGAGCTAGCTCTTGGAATATCTCATCGACTATTGGGTAATAGTTAAGAGGTTTTTCTTTTTCTTTTGCCCCCCGCATGTACCAGAATGCAGTGTGGTCGAGCTCTAGTTGAATGTGTGTTGCTTTTGGTAGACTTCTTCGGATGTTCTGAAGCACCCTCCTTCTGGTTGTCTAGATTTTGAGATTCTATAACCAATTTTCAAACAATACTTTACCATTTTCTAGCTATTTCAGAGTTCTGTTTTGTGAAAAAGGTTTGAAGCGCCACATGTGATATTTGCATGGTTCGAGGAACTGCTTATCTCCGAATGGACATAAGTGATACATGGCTATCCAAATTATCAATGATGGGAACCTGATAATTCCATCTGACTCCTGGCATTTTTCACATATGGTCTTGAGCATGTCAGCGAAATACTGAACCCATCAATAAATTTTCCCTGTGTCTTCTATTCTGTTAACTACTTCCAACATTTCTAGCTTCAGATCACTCACTCGGCCTGTGGGGGTGAGTCCTGTCGCTATGATTTTGGAAACTATCTGTGGTGTCCAGGCTTGTATTTGACTGATCATTAGCCCTTTCGAGTTCTTCCCTAATGATGTCCCTGCTAGTCTTTCTACTAATCTGTCTTTTATGCCGATAGGAACAGGTTCTCCCTGGTTTGAAAGACCGGTCAGCTTGTATATGACCTCACCGAAAATTTTCCATTGTGGTACCGGCTGATGATAAATTTTATAGATGTTTCCTTTGTTCCTCTGAAACTCGCCATGAAAGGTGTATTCATGTAACTCATAATGGTACTATGGATTATTTTCTCTACTTCTTGTGTCATTTTCTTTGTCCACATAAGCCCATTCTTTGATTTATGCCCACATCTTTTCCTATGAAGTATCCTGTACCTTTTCATTTTTAATGTTTCCTAATATTCTCATGAGTGGGGTTTCAATGGATTCTAGCTCTTTTGTTTTGGTAGCTACGGCTCTGGTTTGATTCGGGGCCATTTTTTCGGTCTCTTGGTTGGATTTCTTTACATGGTTTCTGCTCTCAAATTTTTGAGTACTTGGTTGCTTTATTTATTCAAAATGCGGTAAGGAATCTTTCTCTGGTGTGGTATTTATAGGTGGAGAAGATGGCGATTTTGTCGATGAAGGTATTAATGGCGGAAATGATGGTCCAGGACGGTCGATTGAGGTTGCATTTAATGTGTTCCGAGTTTGGAACTCCTTCTGATTGTAGTCATGAAGGCACGATTTGACCTTTGGAGTCATCTGTCGATGTCGATCTGGAGGGTGTTCGATGATCAGTTGTCGATGTTAGGGACGTTGGTTGTCAAGGTGCGGTCTACTATGTCTTTTGAACTTTCCTGTCATTTTAATTTCTATAATTGATTGCTCTTTTTGTTGTTTTTAGGATTTTAAGGTTTTTATAGGTTTTTCTAAATAGTTATGGTCATTTTTTTTTAGATTTAGTTTTGGTACCATTTTAGTCGGGCACCATTAACCCATTTTTGAAATACTATGCCTTGTAAAGTCCTTAGTCAAACTGATCCATTGGCATGAATTTCTTCGACAATGTAAGGTCCCATCCATTATGTGTGTAACTTTTTAGGTTTCCCTTTTACTCGACTATTATACAGTAGGGAAAGATCTCCGGTTGACAATTTTTTGTTTTTAATGTTTCTGTTATGCCAAGCCTTCTGCTGTTGTTTTTTAATTTCTTGATGTTGTATAGCAAGTAGTTGATGTTCTTCTAGTTTTCCTAGCTGCATCAGTCGGTCCTTCCTTCCTTCTTCGACATCGATGTGTAAGATATATGCTATCACAGGTGTTTGTTGTCGGAAATGTAGTGGAATGACAACTTCTTGGCTGTAGACTAATCGAAACGATGTTTGGTCTGTCGATCATTTGTATGCTATCCTGTAAGCACATAGCACTACAGGGATTTTATCGTCCCAATCATCATTGTCGGTATTGCAGATTTTTGTTAGACCCTTTTTTAGTGTTTTGTTAAATGCCTCTATTGCTCCATTCGACTAAGGGTGATAAGTTGTACTTCGTTGATGGTCAATTTTGAACTGGTATGTCAGTGCTTTGATGGTTTTGTTAATGAAGTGTGACCCTTGGTCACTGATTAAGGTTATTGGGCATCCGAATCTAGTAATTATGTTTTCATAGATAAACTTAGCAGCTACCTCGCTGGAACAGGTTTCAACAGGTTCTACCTCTACCCATTTGGTTACATATTCTACGACAATTATTATATACCTCGCACCTATTCTTTTTGCTGGTATTGGGAATGGTCCTATGAAGTTGATGGACCAAATATCAAATGTCAGACTTGGGTTTACTGATATCAAGGGAATTTATGTACTAGGCAGAGGTCGACCCAGTCGTTGGCATCGGTCGCATTGGCTAACAAACTTCTTACAGTCCTTGTACAATGTCGGCCACCATAGCCCTAACTGTTGGATTTTCTTGGCAGTTGTATCTGCTTGGAAATGTCTTCCCACCGATCCACAGTGTGCCTCATGCATAATATCTTCTCTTTCGTGTCCTAACACACATCTTCGGAGGATGTTGTCTAAGCCCATTTTATATAAAAATCCATTTATGATGCTGTATGGTGCAGCTTTCATGGATAGGATTTGTTTTATTTTCGTACTCATGCCCTCTAGTGCTTGACCATTTTCCAAGAATTGAGCTATGTCTTCTAATTCTTTTGAAACAGCTTCTATTCGGAATAAGTGTGCATCTGGCAAGTCATCTTCGACTCCTGTCGGCTCCTCCCCCGTGTCGATCCTTGACAAATGGTCGAGTTCGACATTTAGTTTTCCTAGTATAACGATGACTTTGAATTCAAATTCCTGGAATAGTAATAACCATCAACAAATCCTCCTGTGGTACAAAGGTTTGTTGACGAGGTATTTCAATGCTTGGTGGTCAGTATAGAAGATAAAAGGGTTGGCTAATAGGTAATGTTGGTACTTTTGTAGCGCAAAGACCATACCTAATGCTTCCCATTCTGTTGTCGAATAGTTTCTTTCTGCTTTGTTTATCTTTCTGCTACCATTAGAGAAAATTTCAACTCAAAATGGGCCTCCTAAAAAAAATTAATAAAATAATAGTTAAAATAGTAAAATAATATTTATTAATTTTGGAGGAAGAAAAGAAAAAAACTACTTTTTTGTTTGTATTTTCGACATATCTCCCTGTGTTTTTACTCAAATTTCGATCAGGAGAGCTCGTTGGATGCAGAATTAAATTCTGCCTCCAACAAGTACCCACTCGGCATACTTTTGACGGACCCCGCTACCCCAAAAACAAGAAATACCTGAAAAAACGTGATGATGATGTCATCATCACCACGTTTTTTGTCATCATCACCACATTTTTCAGGTATTTCTTGTTTTTAGGGTAGCAGGGTCTGTCAAAAGTATGTCAAATGGTTACTCATTAGAGGCAGGATTTAATTTCGCATCCAACGAGCTCTCCCGATCGAAATTTGAGTAAAAAACACGAGGAGATATGTCGAAAATACAAACAAAAAAAGTAGTTTTTTTATGATACCTATCCCCAAATTTATATTAAAAAAGTGTTTACGACCTATACGGTATTTCAAATTTAAATAAATTTCATTGGCTAACACATGATGACATGGAATTTGAGTTAAAGTTAAAAGGCCCATTTTGAGTTGAAATTTCCTCTAATGTGTATACTATTGGATAGACCATTCCATCGTCCCCTGGTTGTGTTAAGATCACGCCTATTTCTAGGCCTGATGCGTCGATATGCACATGGAATTTAATCGACCAATTTGGGAATCTAAGGATAGGTGCTTCAACTAGTTTCCTTTTTAATGTATCGAATGATATATTACATTCCTCTGTCTAGTCGAAATCCTGATCTTCTCTTAATAGTTCTTCCAATGGATAGGTCATATATGAATAGTATCTAATAAATTTTATGTAGTATCCCATGTGTCTGAGCAATACCCTGACCTGTTTTGGATTCACTGGTGGTTTCAAGTCGAGGCTGATCTTTAATTTGGAAAAGTCGACCTTGATGCCTTATTTGCATACAATGTACCCTAGTAGTATTCCTATAGGAGTTAGGAATATGCATTTCCTTATGTTAAGAGATAACTGGATTTGTCGGCATCGTTCTAGCATGAGCCCTAGCCATTTGCAGTGATCTTTCAACATGGAGTAGATCATCCAATCATCGAAATATATTGCCATTGTTTTGTAGATATATTATTGAAATGTTTTGACAACAATTCTTGAAAATACTGTAGGTGCATTTTTGAGACCAAAAGGCATAACTTTGTAGGCGAATGAACCGAATTCACATACGAATGTAGTCTTTTTTTTATCTTCTTTGGCTATTGGTACGTGGTTATATCCTGAGAATCCATCTGTAAACGAGTAAAATTCATGTCCTGCAACCTCACTTAATATTTCATCTGCGTATGGTGTTGGGAATGGGTTTGTTAGCGCGACTTTGTTTAGTTCTCTGAAATCGATACAAATCCTCACTTTTTTCGGGCTGTGTTTCTTTGGATGGACGACCATCGGGCTTGCCATTCTGACTGGTCAATAGGGTAGATAATTCATGCTGCGAGCATATTATCTATCTCTTCCTTGACTATCTCTTTGTACTTATGAGCTAATTTGTATGGTATTTTCTTTACGGGTCGGGCATCGGGTTTGATGTCGATATTCATTTTGCCTATTTCATGGACTAGCCCTTTGAGATATTTATAGTCTCGAGAAAAAACATCCTGGAATTCTTTCAATAGATTTACTATTTCAGTCGTTTTCTCTTCACTCCAGTAATCGCCAATTCTCGCCATTTTTTGTCGTTCATCATTTAATATGTCAAACTCTTTAGTTTTAGTTTTGGCATCCATCCATTCTGGTGCTTTAGCTTCATTGATCGGTCGACTCCCTTCTTTGAACTGTGAAAATGTAGCAGGGAAGTATGCTATGGTCATTTGGTTGGTGTCTTCTTTGTCGGTTGTGTCGACTTTAAGTACTGTTTGGATTGGTTTTGTTGTTTTTGAGTGATATGATTTCCATCGAAATCTTTTTCCTTATGTATTTTAATTTTCCATTTGAAGTCTTGTTGACTGTGGTATTGCGTTGGTTTGAATTTTATTGCATGATATTTTCGGTCGATCATGGTTTGGTATCAAACTATTGTTTCTAGTCGGTTCTATGAATGCTTTTATATGCTTCGCAATTTCAACTAGTTTTTCATTTTGCGGTATAAAACTGAATTCCTTGATGAAGTTTTCTCTAAGTTCATTCCATTGGAACGTTTCTCCTCATGCTTCTTCCATATTATACCATTTCTTTGGTAAGTCGGCCAGCGTCGAGGGAAACAGGTGTGGCCATGTACGTTCGTCTTTATAACCAAGTCTTCTCCATTCTCTTTCACATGTTTTTATGTGTTCATCTGGGTCTTATCCTTATCATCTGATGAATTTTATCCTAAAAGGAACACCCCCTTTTGGCCATTTCCAAGTGGTCTCTCAAAATTTTTGTCCAACACTTGAGCAGTTCTCTTCAAGCCCTAGGTCACCAAGGTGATTTCATTTTTCCTTCAAATTTTGCAAGTGATATTCCCAATGGGTATAGCTCAACAAGGTGAATCCAGAAAGAACACTTTCATCTTCTAGAGATTCTTTCTCTCTCCTCGGCGGGAATTTTTCTGGAGTAGTGCAAATATGGTTGAGAGTCACTTTTGGCAGTCTGATATCTTCTTCCTGAAAGACTTTTTGGTCAGGCTAATTATATGGTTGGATGCACCATACAAGAATCTAGAGATCTACACTCTCATAATATTTTTATCATCATCCTATGAGTTGTGGTGGGCATTTCCCTAAGGCTATTTAGGCATATTTTACCAATAATTCCATACTCAGACAATTTTTTATCTTCTTCTAGGCTTGGTCTAATTTCCCTAATTTCCCTAAACCACAGTTTTGGCAGGTCCATAAATTTTTCTTCAGGGTCATGTCTTTGGACAAAATGAGACCATGGTTGAGTATACAAACCAACAACCTACAATATCCCCATGTGATGCGGGCATTTTCTTCAATAAACCATTTGTGGCGGGCATCCTTTTAAGGCTACTTGGACCAATATTCCCATACTTAGCCAATTTCCTGATTTTCACTAATTTGTCGCATTTCTCCAGAACGATGTCATAATGCAACAATGATTTTGAATTCATGCCACATCATCATCTATGCCATGCCATGCCATGTAGGCATCATCCTTAGTGTAGGAATCAACCTTAATGCGGGCATCACTTAGCCCCTTTACAACACTTAGCCATTTTTTCTGTCTTTAGTATGCAAAATCAGATTTTTATTCTATTTTGCCAGGTTGATATTTTCTTTATCTGGTTACCATAAGAAAAACCAAGAGCATGGATAGATATCCATTTCAACAATGAACAGGACCATATCATCACATGATTTTTATCATCAATGGAACACCCCGTTGTGAGCATTTCCAAGTGGTCTCTCAAACTCTTTGTCTAACACTTAACCAGTTCTCTTCAAACCCTAGGTCACCAAGGTGATTCCGTTTTTCCTTCAAACTTGGAAAGTGAGATTCCCAATGGAAAGAGGCCAACAAGGTGAATCCATCAAGACCAATTTTATCTTTTGGAGATTCTTTCTCTCTCCTCGACGGGCATTTTTATGGAGCAGTGCAAATATGGCTGAGAAGCACTTTTGGCAGATTGATATCTTCTTACTGAAATACTTTTTGGTCAAGATAATTATATGGTTGGATGCACCATACAAGACTCTAGAGATCCATAGTCTCATAATATTTTTATCATCCTCCTATGAGCTGTGGCGGGCATTTCCCTAAGGCCATTTAGGCATATTTTACCAATAATTCCATACTTGGACAATTTTTGATCTTCTCCTAGGCTTGGTCTAATTTCCCTAAACCACAGTTTTGGTAGGTCCATAAATTCTTCTTCAAGGTCATGTCTTTGGAAAAACTGAGACCATGGTTGAGTAGAAAAAACAACAACCTACAATATCCCCATGTGGTGGAGGAATTTTCTTCAACAAACCATTTGTGGAGGGCATCCTCTTAAGGCTACTTGGAACAATATTCCCATACTTAGCCAATTTCTTGATTTTCACTAATTTGTCGTATTTCTCCAGAACGATGTCATAATGCAACAATGATTTCAACTTCATGCCACATCATCATCTATTCCATGCCATGCCATTCATGCATCATCCTTAGTGCGGGAATCAACTTTAATGCGAGCATCACTTAACCCCTTTACAACACTTAGCCATTTTTTCTATCTTTAGTATGCAAAATAAGATTTTTATTCTGTTTTTCTAGGTTGATATTTTCCTTATCTAGTCACCATAAGAAAAACCAAGAGCATGGATAGATATCCATTTCAACAATGAACAGGAACATATCATCGGATGATTTTTATCGTCAATGGAACATCCCCTTGTGAGCATTTCCAAGTGGTCTCTCAAACTCTTTGTCTAACACTTAACCAGTTCTCTTCAAACCCTAGGTCACCAAGGTGATTTAATTTTTCCTTCAAACTTGGAAAGTGAGATTCCCAATGGGTAGATGCCAACAAGGTGAATCCATCAAGATCACTTTCATCTTCTGTGGCTTCTTTCTCTCTCCTTGGCGGGCATTTTTCTGGAGCAGTGCAAATATGGTTGAGAGGCACTTTTGGCAGATTGATATCTTCTTACTGAAATACTTTTTGGCCAGCCTAATTATATGGTTGGATGCACCACACAAGACTCTAGAGATCCACAGTCTCATAATATTTCTATCATCATCCATTGAGTTGTGGCAACCATTTCCCTAAGGCTAGTTAGGCAGATTTTACCAATAATTCCATACTTAGACAATTTTTGATCTTCTCCTAGGCTTGGTCTAATTTTCCTAAACCACAGTTTTTGCATGTTTTTGCAGGTCTAATTTCCCTAAACCATAGTTTTTGCATGCTGGGCATGCATTTGAGTAAAGCAATCCAAAAATGTCTTGCTTCACTAAAATGCACGCACATGCCTGATTTCATTGTCCCATACCTCAACCTGTCATACACGTGCTAAACTAATTGAGTGTAAAATACGTCATATAATATTATAAACCTGTAAATGACAGTTTTCGCTTTTCTGTACCTGTCATATTCTGAACTTTCAACTTAGTGTCAAATACGTCACTTAACAAACCATCAAATTCTATGATTTGATGAACCTGAATCGAGTCAGATTCTGATGACATTGAGAATGATTGCATCACCCATACGTGAACTCAACATTTCCTCGTGTTTAACCTTTTTTCCCACCTTTAAATTATTCGAAGGGCCAACAAAGGACACATATCTAGATTTGGCCTGAACCCATGGATTCCTTCCTAGCAGCTACAATCAATTACCAATCATGCTGCTTCTTATGTAAGATTGATAAATAGGGGCCATTGTTATCAGTAGGATATGTATTGACTCCATTCTCTATGTTCATTAATTTTTTTCCAGTATGGTCGTAGATGTGCACAAATTTGAGTTCACTGATAGTATGAGTGAAATGGGTAGAATTGGAAAGAATTGGAGACAGTCTCATTCGGGTTCGATGGCTTTCATTGGTAGTTCCATTCCATCTTATTGTTTTTATGTTCGTTTGACATTCCTTTCCCATCACTCAGTGAATTCTTTCCTGCACTGAGTAAGAACCCTGTCCCTCTTCAACAACCTAAGCATTCCCTCTCGGTGGCATAGCAGGATTGATTTCTTCAATTCTAGCATTTAATCTCTCCACACCAGATGGGTATTGCATGCTGTTTTTCGTTGAGCCATTTTTGTCTCAACATTTCTCTCTTCCTTATCATTTTCTTCTTACATTGATATTTCCCTTTTCTCCTTATGATACCTCTCACACACTATGCATCTCTTTTATTATTCTTCTCTACTCACATCTCCCATCCAGATAATTGGAATGCAACGTCCTCTTCTAGTACCCTTTCTACCCCTAGAATTGAAACATGTCCACTTCAGCCCTGTTTTCCCCCCTGTGTTGCACTTTCATGTTATCCTTATTTGCAATATTTGGTATCTTCGCTTGAAGTCAGTAAATTACAATAGAGGATGGGTTGGCTCGTGGGTGAATCGACTTTTCAGTTTCACCCAAATGAAATCCAGTTGTAACATGGTCAATCCGACCCTTGAGGTCTATAAATATAATTTAATAGGTAGTAGGGACAGTTATTATTGAAGGAGATTTTTTTTGGGTTACTGATTCAACTGTAACTATCCCTCTGCTCTGTAATGAAAGCATACTATACTAAAAAATGCTCTTGGTCACCTTTTAAAACTTTCTTGAGTATCGATCTGGTTATATTTTTGCATTATCTCTATTTTTTTCCTCGGAATGTATTATATATGTTATGTTCTCATTTATAAATTTATGTAAGGAATGGTGATGATTTATATTATAATAAAAATGATACAGATGCTACAAACTTGCCGAGCTGTTGTAATCTCACAGATCACATAGGGTTACCAATAATACACATAGAAACGTAGAAACATAGCATATACAAGAGACAAGAAGAGATAAGGAAGTAACAGATTATATTATATTACACGAGGGTCCATACATATACAAAACTAAACCCAGTTCTCATCTGGCTCAACAGCCTAATATATATGATTACAAACTGTTACAAGTAACTACCTGTTGGTTCAGTCAAACGACACGACTTCATGTAGCTGAACTAATCTTTGATTAGTCGGCTCACCAACTAGCTCCTCCAACATGTCCCCTAGGAACAAAATCTTTCTTCGTCTCGAAGAAAAAAGGGAGGTACTCAACAGTGTACTAGATAAGGTAGTTACTTCTACTATGGTTTGTCTTCATGGATTGTGAAGTTGGATAGTTGGTCGTTTCTTTACACATACTTTGACAATAGATTCTGCTGTAACGACCAGTTGGTGCTGAAACTATGACTAGTTTTGTAGCAATTTTTGGATGTCGATAGTCAAGGTTGTGATGCTTGACAGAGTCGACATCTTCTCCTGGATGGACAAGTCTGTAATGCTTTCCATGTCGGGACCCATAAATTGAGCCTTTTCTTCTGCTGTATCTAATAGTCTCTTCATATGTGGGCAGATTGTGTCTATCTTGTTGAGGCTTGGTAGTGCTTGCTGTACCCACTGGTTTGCTTGTTTTTCCAGTTTCTGTAATTTGGTTGTTTCCAATACAATCTAGTCTTGTATTGTACTTCTGATTGTTTCTTCCCGTCCTTGCCTTTTTTCTAGTTCTTGTATTTTCTCATGAGTCTGGCGGGTCTGCTAAAATACCTTCCCATAGTAGGTGGGCCAATTACGGAGAACTTCTTCTGTAAGGATAGACTCTTCCAAATGGTCCTGTAGTACCTTATGAGCTTTGGAGAACGTTGTGTACTGTTGCCTTAATAGTATGGATGTTTCTTCTTTTTGCTTTGCTTTTGTATTTTGTAGATGTGTTTGTAGGCTTGACACCACAGTTTCCAATAGCTGATACATTTTCTCCAGTGGCTTGTCAGTGTCAGCCTCTATTGGTCCCGGTATTACTGTTTGGACTAGGCTTCTGCATTTTGACAGGAATCCGGTTTTCTCTTTCTTAGTGCTGTCGAGTTGCTCTTGTCTAGTCTTTCTTCTTGTTTCTACTTCTGTGGTGAGGGATTCTAAGAGTTGTCCCAAATCTCCATATCTTAATTTCGTTGTGTCAACTACAGTAGTCGATCCTAGTTGGTTGAGGTGGATCACTGTTGGCCTTTGTTCTTTGGGGTGTTCCTTTTTCTTTTTGTCTTTTCTCTTCCTTTTGTGTTTATGTTGGTCTGTTGGTCTATGTTGGTCTGTCTCTTGTTCTACCTGTGGTTGATTTTCAGACTGCTAATTTCCTGGTTGCTGATCTTCGTTGGGCTGAGCTTCATTGGTTGGAGGAATTTCTGTCTGAGCTTCTTGGGTAGAACTTGCAGCTTGGTGTGTATCTGGCAGATTTGGAGCTGGTGGTTCAGGGTTTGGAAAAAGTTCTAGATTAGGGGGTGGTGATGGAGAAGGTGAGTGGTTTGGTGTGAGTGTTGTTTTTGGGATGTTTTCAGTCGACGAGGGATCTTCGAATTCTGGTGGTGAATTAGCTGGGTCATCAAAGAACATGTTTTCGATCACCTGGTTGATTGCTAATATATCTTCCTGGTCGTTTTCTTCCAAGTCTCCTACTGGTTTATTGGGTGGTGGAGGATGGTTGATGCTTGATAGGTTAATAGATGAAGTGTGGCTGGTGACAATTTCAGAGGTCGTGTCAGGGTTCCTTAAGAATGTGGATTTGATACTTCCAACAGTTCTTAGTTTCTGAGGTATATGGATGACTTGTTGTGATAGGATCTTGCATGCTAAGCTAGACTCGATTAATGGACATTTGGTGGTAATTTTCTGAGCAGAGGTAAATAATTCAGGGAGTTTTTCAATGAATGCCTGGAATTCGCCATCATTGTTGAGTCGTTCTTTTAATGTCTCCGGCATAGAATTTTTACAGATATCGACAGGGCTGATGGTGAGTGGCTGTGGGATATATTCTTGTGTAATCTGAGTTGGTGATGGGAGTGGAGGGGTGTAAACTAGATCAACAACATTCTCATCGACTGAAGGGTTTGTAGTTTTTACCTTTTGGTTTGCCTTGCTTTCACTCTTGCGTCGACAAATCGCTTAAACTATGTCTCGACTGATATTTTGTTTGCTGCAGCATCTTCTATAACATCGACAGTAGTAGCCAAAAGTTCTTCTTCATCTTCTGATTTAGAAAGGATAAGCTTACACTTCTCCTTCCCTTTTTCCTGTTTTGTTTTATTTTTCCTTGCGGCTGCTATTTCCTTTGCTATTTTCTTTAGATTATTTTTTGTTATAGCATACTCTGGATTATCTGATTCAATCTATTCTTCTAACTATTCTCCTCCCTCTTGTTGATGAGTCGGGATGATACTCTATTCTATCAGTACGACCACCTGATGTTCAGTCAGTACACTTCCAATTTGGAGAGGTTGTGACACAGTTATTAGTTGAAGCTTGCTGGTATCCTCTATCGGTATATCCTATGACATGAAGGTATTGATATATATAAGCAGAGTTCATAGTCCTCCTATTTTCCTTGTTCGATCAAGGGTTCTTCAATCTGCTGATTCATTTCTTTAGCCTTTGCTGGTATCGACAGCTTGGTATTGGATTGTCGAGCTAGCTCTTGGAAGATCTCATCGACTATTGGGTAATAGTTAAGAGGTTTTGCTTTTGCTTTCGCCCCCTGCATGTACCAGAATGCAGTGTGGTCGAGTTCTAGTTGAATGTGTGTTGCTTTTGGTAGACTTCTTCAGATGTTCTGAAGCACCCTCCTTCTGGTTGTCTAGATTTTGAGATTCTATAACCAATTTTCAAACAATACTTTACCATTTTCTAGCTATTTCAGAGTTCTGTTTTGTGAAAAAGGTTTGAAGCGCCACATGTGATATTTGCATGGTTCGAGGAACTGCTTATCTCCGAATGGACATAAGTGATACATGGCTATCCAAATTATCAATGATGGGAACCTGATAATTCCATCCGAATCCTGGCATTTTTCACATATGGTCTTGAGCATGTCAGCGAAATACTGAACCCATCAATAAATTTTCCCTGTGTCTTCTATTCTGTCGACTACTTCCAACATTTCTAGCTTCAGATCACTCACTCGGCCTGTGGGGGTGAGTCCTGTCGCTATGATTTTGGAAACTATCTGTGGTGTCCAGGCTTGTATTTGACTGATCATTATCCCTTTCGAGTTCTTCCCTAATGATGTCCCTGCTAGTCTTTCTACTAATCTGTCTTTTATGCCGATAGGAACAGGTTCTCCCTGGTTTGAAAGACCGGTCAGCTTGTATATGACCTCACCAAAAATTTTCCATTGTGGTACCGGCTGATGATAAATTTTATAGATGTTTCTTTTGTTCCTCTAAAACTCGCCATGAAAGGTGTATTCATGTAACTCATAATGGTACTGTGGATTATTTTCTCTGCTTCTTGTGTCATTTTCTTGTCCACATAAACCCATTCTTTGATTTATGCCCAGGTCTTTTCCTATGAAGTATCCTGTACCTTTCCATTTTTAATGTTTCCTAATCTTCTCATGAGTGGGGTTTCCATGGATTCTAGCTCTTTTGTTTTGGCAGCTGCAGCTCTGGTTTGATTCGGGGCCATTTTTTCGGTCTCTTGGTTGGATTTCTTTACATGGTTTCTGCTCTCAAATTTTTGAGTACTTGGTTGCTTTATTTATTCAAAATGCGGTAAGGAATCTTTCTCTGGTGTGGTATTTATAGGTGGAGAAGATGGCGATTTTGTCGATGAAGGTATTAATGGCGGAAATGATGGTCCAGGATGGTCGATTGAGGTTGCATTTAATGTGTTCTGAGTTTGGCACTCCTTTTGATCGTAGTCATGAAGGCACAATTTGACCTTTGGAGTCATCTGTCGATGTCGATCTGGAGGGTGTTCGATGATGAGTTGTCGATGTTAGGGACGTTGGTTGTCAAGGTGCGGTCTACTGTGTCTTTTGAACTTTCCTGTCATTTTGGTTTCTGTAATTGATTGCTCTTTTTGTTGTTTTTAGGATTTTAAGGTTTTTATAGGTTTTTCTAAATAGTTATGGTCATTTTTTTTAGATTTAGTTTTGGTACCGTTTTAGTCGGGCACCATTAACCCATTTTGAAATACTATGCCTTGTAAAGTCCTTAGTCAAACTAATCCATTGGCATGAATTTCTTCGACAATGTAAGGTCCCATCCATTATGTGTGTAACTTTTTAGGTTTCCCTTTTACTCGACTATTATACAGTAGGGCAAGATATCCGGTTGACAATTTTTTGTTTTTAATGTTTCTGTTAGGCCAAGCCTTCTACTGTTGTTTTTGAATTTCTTGATGTTGTATAGCGAGTAGTTGATGTTCTTCTAGTTTTCCTAGCTGCATCAGTCGGTCCTTCCTTCCTTCTTTGACATCGATGTGTAAGATATATGCTATCACAGGTGTTTGTTGTCGGAAATGTAGTGGAATGACAACTTCTTGGCTGTAGACTAATCGAAATGATGTTTGGTCTGTCGATCATTTGTATGCTGTCCTGTAAGCACATAGCACTACAGGGATTTTATCGTCCCAATCATCATTGTCGGTATTGCAGATTTTTGTTAGACCCTTTTTTAGTGTTTTGTTAAAGGCCTCTATTGCTCCATTCGACTAAGGGTGATAAGTTGTACTTCGTTGATGGTCAATTTTGAACTGGTATGTCAGTGCTTTGATGGTTTTGTTAATGAAGTGTGACCCTTGGTAACTGATTAAGGTTATTGGGCATCCGAATCTAGTAATTATGTTTTCATAGATAAACTTAGCAGCTACCTCGCTGGAACAGGTTTCAACAGGTTCTACCTCTACCCATTTGGTTACATATTCTACGACAATTATTATATACCTCGCACCTATTCTTTTTGCTGGTATTGGGAATGGTCCTATGAAGTTGATGGACCAAATATCAAATGTCAGACTTGGGTTTACTGATATCAAGGGAATTTATGTACTAGGCAGAGGTCGACCCAGTCGTTGGCATCGGTCGCATTGGCTAACAAACTTCTTACAGTCCTTGTACAATGTCGGCCACCATAGCCCTAACTGTTGGATTTTCTTGGCAGTTGTATCTGCTTGGAAATGTCTTCCCACCGATCCACAGTGTGCCTCATGCATAATATCTTCTCTTTCGTGTTCTAACACACATCTTCGGAGGATGTTGTCTAAGCCCATTTTATATAAAAATCCATTTATGATGCTGTATGGTGCAGCTTTCATGGATAGGATTTGTTTTTTTTTCGTACTCATGCCCTCTAGTGCTTGACCATTTTCCAAGAATTGAGCCATGTCTTCTAATTCTTTTGAAACAGCTTCTATTCGGAATAAGTGTGCATCTGGCAAGTCATCTTCGACTCCTGTCGGCTCCTCCCCCGTGTCGATCCTTG
>LPNX010703927.1:39545-56881 GCA_001517045.1 Pseudotsuga menziesii
AGAATTAAATTCTGCATCCAACGAGTACCCACTCGACATACTTTTGACGGACCCCGCTACCCCAAAAACAAGAAATACCTGAAAAAACGTGATGATGATGTCATCATCACCACGTTTTTTGTCATCATCACCACATTTTTCAGGTATTTCTTGTTTTTAGGGTAGCAGGGTCTGTCAAAAGTATGTCAAATGGTTACTCATTAGAGGCAGGATTTAAGTCCGCATCCAACGAGCTCTCCCGATCGAAATTTGAGTAAAAAACACGGGGAGATATGTCGAAAATACAAACAAAAAAAGTAGTTTTTTTATGATACCTATCCCCAAATTTATATTAAAAAAGTGTTTACGACCTATACGGTATTTCAAATTTAAAGAAATTTCATTGGCTAACACATGATGACATGGAATTTGAGTTAAAGTTAAAAGGCCCATTTTGAGTTGAAATTTCCTCTAATGTGTATACTATTGGATAGACTATTCCATCGTCCCCTGGTTGTGTTAAGATCACGCCTATTGCTAGGCCTGATGCGTCGATATGCACATGGAATTTAATCGACCAATTTGGGAATCTGAGGATAGATGCTTCAACTAGTTTCCTTTTTAATGTATCGAATGATATATTACATTCCTCTGTCTAGTCGAAATCCTGATCTTCTCTTAATAGTTCTTCCAATGGATAGGTCATATATGAATAGTATCTAATAAATTTTATGTAGTATCCCGTGTGTCTGAGCAATACCCTGACCTGTTTTGGATTCACTGGTGGTTTCAAGTCGAGGCTGATCTTTAATTTGGAAAAGTCGACCTTGATGCCTTATTTGCATACAATGTACCCTAGTAGTATTCCTATAGGAGTTAGGAATATGCATTTCCTTATGTTAAGAGATAACTGGATTTGTCGGCATCGTTCTAGCATGAGCCCTAGCCATTTGCAGTGATCTTTCAACATGGAGTAGATCATCCAATCATCGAAATATATTGCCATTGTTTTGTAGATATATTATTGAAATGTTTTGACAACAATTCTTGAAAATACTGTAGGTGCATTTTTGAGACCAAAAGGCATAACTTTGTAGGCGAATGAACCGAATTCACATACGAATGTAGTCTTTTTTTTATCTTCTTTGGCTATTGGTACTTGGTTATATCCCGAGAATCCATCTGTAAACGAGTAAAATTCATGTCCTGCAACCTCACTTAATATTTCATCTGCGTATGGTGTTGGGAATGGGTTTGTTAGCGCGACTTTGTTTAGTTCTCTGAAATCGATACAAATCCTCACTTTTTTCGGGCTGTGTTTCTTTGGATGGAAGACCATCGGGATTTCCATTCTGACTGGTCAATAGGGTAGACAATTCATGCTGCGAGCATATTATCTATCTCTTCCTTGACTATCTCTTTGTACTTATGAGCTAATTTGTATGGTCTTTTCTTTACGGGTCGGGCATCGAGTTTGATGTCGATATTCATTTTGCCTATTTCATGGACTAGCCCTTTGAGATCTTTATAGTCTCGAGAAAAAACATCCTGGAATTCTTTCAATAGATTTACTATTTCAGTCGTTTTCTCTTCACTCCAGTAATCGCCAATTCTCGCCATTTTTTGTCGTTCATCATTTAATATGTCAAACTCTTTAGTTTTAGTTTTGGCATCCATCCATTCTGGTGCTTTAGCTTCATTGATCGGTTGACTCCCTTCTTTGAACTGTGAAAATGTAGCAGGGAAGTATGCTATGGTCATTTGGTTGGTGTCTTCTTTGTCGGTTGTGTCGACTTTAAGTAATGTTTGGATTGGTTTTGTTGTTTTTGAGTGATATGATTTCCATCGAAATCTTTTTCCTTATGTATTTTAATTTTCCATTTGAAGTCTTGTTGACTGTGGTATTGCATTGGTTTGAATGTTATTGCATGATATTTTCGGTCGATCATGGTTTGGTATCAAACTATTGTTTCTAGTCGGTTCTATGAATGCTTTTATATGCTTTGCAATTTCAACTAGTTTTTCATTTTGCGGTATAAAACTGAATTCCTTGATGAAGTTTTCTCTAAGTTCATTCCATTGGAACGTTTCTCCTCATGCTTCTTCCATCTTATACCATTTCTTTGGTAAGTCGGCCAGTGTCGAGTGAAACAGGTGTGGCCATGTACGTTCGTCTTTATAACCAAGTCTTCTCCATTCTCTTTCACATGTTTTTATGTGTTCATCTGCGTCTTATCCTTATATAAAGACAGGTATTTGCGCCTGTTTATTCAGCTTCATTCCTCTGAATCTTTCTACGAAGTAAGTCGAAGCGGTTGTCCAAGTCTGGAGTCTCGACTGATGGGTGTCCCACCATCGAGAATCTTGTTCTGTTAAGGTTTCTACCAGTCTTTGTAGTCAGCCATGTTCACCTAGGTTCTTAAATACTTTCTCTATATGCAGAATTGGGGACTCTCTTTCTTTATACCTTGGGTTTTGTCTGATACTTGTATTTGTTGGGGTTAAGTTAGGGCATTCCCTAGTTTTCCTTTCGAATATTTTTGGGATGATGGAGACTGAGAAACATTGATGGGTTGGTTTTTTCTGTATAGCCTGAATGGTCCAATAACCCCTTGCTTGAATTTCATAGTTTTCGACTTCCCAATCATATAATTCTGCATCTGAATTATATCCTACCGAGTCTTGGTTGCCTAAGTGAAGCTCACCATAGATATTGGGTTCAGTTTAGTCTTCATTATTTTGAATCTGATATAACTATTTGATGTCAACTTCTTCATTAATGGGTTCAACCCAAGGTTCACCTTGGGAAGGATGAATAGGGACGATAACTTTTTGTCCATTCCCTTTTAATTTTATCCTTTCTTTGTCCAAATATATTAATGCTTTCATTTTTCTTCCCCATGTTCGACCTACGAAGGATGGGAAGGAGCTGGATCCTTCTTTAGGGTCGATGATTTCAAAGTCAACTTTAGTCGATATTCCTTTTATTGTCGTATTGACATTTATCCAAACTTCGATGGGTTCAATCAGCCCCTAGTCAGCTAACTTGAGGTATATGCCTGATTCGTGTAGTCGAGGTCTACCCAATTGTTCCCATGTATCTACAATCATAATATTTACTTGTGAACCGAAGTCAAGGACAACTTGTCGAACATGGTATCCTTCGATTTCCAGATCGACAAGTGGGTCGGTGTCGCTCTTGTCTTTATGGTTCAGACTGCATATATTTTTGGTTTGTTTTTCTGAATTATTACTGTGTTGCATATTATACAATAAGTCTATGAATTGAGACAATGATTTATCATTCTATACTAAATGTATTAATTCTTCAACTGTATTTTGTTGACTGTCATCAACTACTTCCTATCTAGCAAATTCTTTAAACATGTCTGATGCGTCGTTATATAATTGTTTTTGTTTAGTTGGGTTACGATAATCATTCTTTTCTTTGATTTTTCTTATACGTGGATTATCATTTCCAATTTTTGTCCCTTGTCGGGTTACTATGTGCAAGTTCTTTGTATTGATTACATCATGTTTTTGAACAGACAACACGACATTAACATTTCTTTTTATTAATCTTATCGAGCATGGTGGGTAATCCTCTAATGAGTGATCGCCCATGCCACAGCTAGTACAAAATTTTAGATCGGTTCTATCCTTGTATGGACAATATGCGTAGCGGTGTCCTTCTTTATAACATGTAAAGCATTGGATGGGTTGTCGTGGTCGATTGTCATGATTTCCAGAAAATCATCCTCGACCTCCATATCCTCCATGAAGGTTGTCGAACCAACGCTCATACCGACGACCTTCATATCTTTGATTATTTGGATCATTTTGATCATTGGTTCTTTGGATGTTATCATTATTCAGTGCGACTGCATTCGTTTGGTAGACTGCTTGATAGTTTTGTTAATTATTCAAGTTTAAGTGGCGGTCAGCCATTGTGTGACTTTTTACCTCACAAATTGCGCACCATGATGTTTTTCCATTTTTTCATGTTATATGGGAAATCTTTCTTTGTATGTTCTCCATGTTCTTGGAAAATGTCACAGAAGCATTTCGTTTGGATGAAACGAATGTCTTGTCAGCTTGTTTCTTGTCGACAGTTATCTTTAGTGTGTCCGACCGTGGAGCATTTTGTGCACCAGACATCCTGATTCTAAAGTTTCATCTCTTTCAAAGATTTCTGCATGATTTCTAGTTGTTCTTCCAACATAGTGTCAACAAGACATGCTGGGAAATATTCATCCATCTCTACTTGCAGATATTTGGTAAGTACGTCTTCGTATGTCTTAAACGTCTCCAAGATTATGTGCTTCCTGATTTTCTATGATAGACCTGCCAAAAACCACTGAATTAATAATTGTTCATCAATTACATAGTCTAGTTGGCTGAGGAGGTCTTTCCATCATTTGTCATATTCCCATATGGACTCTGTTGGTTTCTGAGATGTTGTTTTCAGCTTTTTTGGATGCCAGATGTTTTGTGTCTGGAGTTTTAAAGAAGCACAAGAATTGTGCTTTAATGTTTGCTTTAGATGCTTGGGGAGTTCTCTCGATATAGGTCATATACCAAGTTAGTGCTCTTTTCCGTAAAGCACCGGCGAACTATGCCATCTATCTTTCTTCAACCGTAACTTGATTTGCCTCCCATATTGACTCTCAGATGAACCAATGTCTTCTAGGGTCTTCGTCACCCTCGTAGAGAGGGATATGTGTTGATCCATGAACTTCAGGAGGTGGCGATGGTGGGAGTGGTGGTGGGGGTAGTGGGATTTTTTGTTTGTCTCGCTGTTTGGAGCTGTTGTCGACGAAACTTTCGTTCCCGTCGGTCGTTTCTTCTCCAACAAGTAGTCGGTTTGGGTCGACTTCTCCTATCGATGTCCAACTGCACTGATTTGTCTGTAGGTCCGACTATTCTGAATTTTGTAAAGCTGTGTTTGGTAGGGGGGGGTGATCCTTCATGTGTTGGGTAAAGCAAGTGGATACTTCAGTTGGAAGGGTATGACTAAAGTGTTACTCAATTTCCTTCCTCTGTTTGACTGATTACTAAATGATTATCTTCATTTACTTCGTTGTCTAGTCGGCTCCATATACTGAACTCACCAGCTCTTATTCGCAAGTCTTCTTCGACAATGGATTGAATTCTGGTACTCGGATCCGTTGGAGACAGAGGTCTTACCTCCTGGGGAATTTCTAGTTGGAGAGCTTGTCGCTGCTCTATCCACAAGTATTCTTCCATGGGTGATACCTCTTCATCCACACCTTCTTCCTGTCGGTCATGACCTGAATTTGGGGGATTTCTTTCTTGTTATGTCATCCCAGTGGGCATTCTTCTTTGCAGCGCTATAGCCTGCTCTCTTCTTTCTTCCCTTCTTCTTAGCCTCTTCTCCCTTTCTAACCTCTGCAAGTCTGAAGTACCTTTATGTGTCATTGTCTATTCGATTTCCTTTTTAGTTCGACTTTTCATTGCTGGTGATGGTATTTTCTTTAGTTGACTAGAATCCTTTTTACTTTACCTCGACACGTGACCAGCTACCCCCCCATAGCCTACCCGACACTTTAGAAAGCTCGGATAGTTTTGTTTATTTGCTTAGGAAGTACTCCCAGTCCCTTTCAGCAATGAAATTTTCCCACTTCTTTTGTTTCTCCACCCAGTAGAATTTGGCGGTGGTTTGCGTAGTGATGGACGAGGTTCTACGATATGTCCCAGTCCCTTCTCTATTAGGAATTTGAACAAAAGGGTCGGCAAGGAGCAAAGAAACTACTTGGTGAGGTCTGTATAAAACCTTTTCTCAATTCTTTCGACGAAAAATCTTTCCTCCACAACTTGTTCTTTGCAAAATTCATCTGCGATCTTTTCAAACCACTCCAACAAGTTTGTTTGTCCACCTCGAATCAATTTCTCCAGTAGCTCTTGGTCCTTAGTTTTTTCTGGATTTTTCATCTAGAAGTTTTTTCAAAAGCTGGGGTACCGACTCTACAAACTTCTCATGTGTTTCAGCGAAGAGTTTCTCCTTCTTCTGAGCAATGGTCAATCTATTTCTCCTTGAGTAGTTTTGCAAATAATTTGCTATCTTACGCTCCCACCAGTTCTTAATCTCTTGTTCTGATATCATCTTCTTATGGTCATTACGTTCGTATATGTACTACCGACAACGGAACCAATGTTGTAATCTCATAGATCACATAGGGTTACTAATAATACACATAGAAACATACGAACATAGCATATACAAGAGTCAAGAAGAGATAAGGAAGTAACATATTATATTATATTAAACGAGGGTCCATACATATACAAAACCGAACCCAATTCTCATCTGGATCAACAACCTAATATATATGATTACAAACGGTTACAAGTAACTACCTTTTGGTTCGGTCAACTGACATGACTTCATGCAGCCGACCTAATCTTTGATTAGTCGGCTCACCGACTAGCTCCTCCAACAAGATCCATGAGATTGGTTTCCAAACTATGATGCCCGTAAACAATAAACCAACATTTACAGTTGTTATGTTATCATTTCAAATGTTGGATGCATTCTTATTTCACAATAGAAGTTTAATTTATGTCTGAAATTAAAACTATACTAGTCTAATTAGGTTTTTGTATGCAAAATTCCAAATTTCATACCTACAGTGTACTTCGATTGGAATTGGTGTGCATTTTTACTTCTGGCCATGAAAAATTGGAAAATACTATCAATTGTTGTTTTGGATGACTTGTATTTTACTGTAGATCATACAATTTACAGAAATGAGTAAAAGAGTTTGTAGAGAAGGTTGGTATGTCTATGTTATAGTGCAATTTATTCAATATAACATGAAATGATGATCTATCAATTCATTTCTAGAATATATTTCAAGAATATTTCATATGTCAATTCATTTGTAGAATATATTACGAAGAATATATTTCATCATTTGTAGTTTCATACACACTTCTCAATATGGGTTGCACATTAAACTCTCTTAGATATAGGGAAAATGCACATATGGATTACACATTAGAAACACAATAACTATTTCAAAATATATGCATTGCAGAGAAATACTGACAATTTATATTACAACAATATTAGTATGTACATAGACATCAAATGTACACCATATTATTTTAGAACTCGAGGCTTCTTGGGAGTTTTTTGCAATATTTCCTTTTTAGACTAAGAAAATTCACTATAGCTTATCTTGCCTTTCCCAGAACCCTCCATATCTCCAGAAGCTTCATCGACCATATGTTTTAATTGTTTTTCTTGCTCTTTCACTTTGTTTGCAAGATTTATCACTTTTGTATGCAATCTATTATTTTCTTCTAGGAATTTCTTCAACATCTCTACATTATTATTTTTTTTTGCTTCGAGTGGTCATCTTCCTTTATTTTAATATCATCCTTTGTCCACTTCAACTCATATTGAACTGCACTTCATTTTCTCTTGACCTTTTGTACCTCCTTCTCAAGATCTTATGCCCTCAAATCGCTATCAGATGGAGTATACAAAAATACGTCTGCCACAAGTTTATTCTGCAAATATTCAATTTGGGATTTCAAATCTTGTATCTCACTATCACATTCCAAATGTAGTGCTTTTCCCTTCCCCAATATCTTTTGGTGAAGGTCTCTAATTCTGGCTTCCTTCTCCTCTATCTTCTTCTTCAATGTTGGATATGATGAGCCAAATGTAAACTCTACAACATTTATGGTTGAAGCACTTTAATTCAAGGTCTTCTCTCATTGTTGCAAGGACTTCTGAAACTGGAGTAAGCTCTCCATAGTTACATAACCTAGTTTTGTACTGCCAAAATTTTTTGGTGTACCGATGGCCTTTTTACCCTCGAGTTTGGATTCTTTTGTTTTGCTAACCTTTTTACCTTGACTGTTGATTCTTCTGGTGTGCAGACCTATTTACCTTTGACTGCTGATTCTTTTGGTGTGCAGACTTGTTTACCCTTGAATGTTGATTCATCTGGTGTGCAAACCTATTTACCCCTGACTGTTGATTCATCTGGTGTGAAGCCTTGTTTACCCGTGACTGTTGATTCTTCTCGTGTGCAGACTTGTTTACCCTCAACTGTTGATTTTTTTCCTCTTCTAGAACTTTTATCCTTGAGAGTTGCTTAAATCCTTTCAATTCTCTTTTTTTACAGCAACTCATTTTTTTTAATTGTTTTATTCAATTTTTCCAATCTTGTTTCATATTCCGCAGTCTTATTTTGTTATTTAATGATCATTTATCTCAATGCATTTTCAAACTCAACCTTCAATCCTGCAATAAATGTTTTTGTTTGCTTCCATTCTTGCTGAAGTTCTACTTCCTTACCAAATATAGTCTTCAGTGGTGGCATGTTCAAAACTTCAGGCCTGTTTTTCAACTCATTTTCAAGTATCCCTATAGTTTCCTCATCTTTTTTCTTTTGAGCATGATACATGTCTTTCAGTCTATCAAGTTCAGAAATTGATTCTGCTAGAACTATGGTAAATTTAGAACATTGATCCTTAATAAGTTGATCCTTCTGGCCAATTATTTTTTCAGTTTCGACAATTCTTTTCTCTAAACCTGTAACATGATGTACCAAATCAAGAATTTGGAAATCCTTAGTTTGGCACAATTCGTCGCTAGCTTTGAAGGAATCCTATCAAATAAAGAAAAAACAAATCTACCATGAAATCCATATTTGGCATGAATTAGGTCTTCATCACTCGTTGGCGATTGGTCCATATCATTGTTCACAAATTCCTCCCATTGATTTGCATTTTCATTTCCATGCATTCCAACAAAAGTTGTGACAACAACATCTTCTTCAAGGGAAAGTGAAGGCATTCCATTTCCCACAGGTTCCATATTGTCCTCTAAAGGTTGTCCATGTATTGTTGATGTAGTGACAGTAGAAACTGCTTCTACATTGTTCTTTAAATATGGTTGAGGCAATTCCTCATTTTTTTGTTGTTCTTTAGGCTTCCTAATGTATGTTCTAATAGAATTTGACCCTACAACACTGGGTCAACATAAATCAATAATTTTTTGCAGTGTTCCTGGGTAACTGAACTTGACCTTATTCATTTTATTATCTTGCAATGCAGAGTGAAATTTCCTAGCCAATAGATGAGGGACATATATGGCCATGTCTTCAACCCAGTGTATGGCCAGCTTCATGCAATCACCCGAAATATCATTCCGCTTGTGGTGATTCATAATGGTCCTAAGGATAATCCGAATAAGGGATTTGTATATTCCTTGAGGAACATATTCCATTTTTAGACCATTTCTGGGAACAACAACCCGTTTCCCACAAATTTTACTGGCCATCTGAATCTTTTCTTCCTTGGGGGTTTTCCATGAGTTTAACATTGCCCCCTCTCTTCGTGGAATTTTGGTTTCTCTGGCAACCAAATCAAGGTCTAGATGAACCCTCTTCCCAAAAATATGCAATTCCATAGCCCCATGACCATAACTATTTATGGCATCATCTATCTAGTCATTTTGATAATTAAAATGCCCAAAATTAAACCTATCCACTCTTTCTCTTAAAAGGATATTTAACATACCAGTTGGCCATATGCTTGTATCACTCCATTCATCAACATTCTCTTGGAATTTTTTTTACCGTGAACTGTTCAACCTGGGAATCCCGCGCTTCTCCTAATGCCATGGTAGCGAAGGCCCCTATGTTTACTGCCATGGTGCAAGATGCCCTTGTTTCATATGTTTCCATAGTACACGATGACCCAAGTTCAATTGCATCGGTCATGGTTAGTTTGGTGTGCACACAGAGGAATGCAATCTTAGCAATGCACACTGAGGAATTCACTCTAACAAATGCAAGCTTGTGAATGCACGTCGAGGAAAGCAAGCTGAGGAATGCAAGCTTAGGAATGAACGCCAAGGAATGCATGCTTAGAAATGAAAGCTGAGGAATGCAAGCTTAGGAACTGCACTTAATAAAATACATAAAATTATCCTGGCCTCAATTGAGTTAAGAAATCATCTTACTATTATTGTTATTTATTGCATATTAATTTGTTTCTTGCTCCAAGCTTCTTCCTTTAAATATTTAATTTTGGTCTTTTTGTTATTCTTGCTACAATGTGGAAAATAAATTATATTAATGTTAAATATATCCAAAAGAAAAACCAAGAGCATGGCTAGATATCCATTTCAACAATGAACAGGACCATATCATTTGATGAATTTTATCATCAAAGGAACACCCCCTTGTGGGCATTTCCAAGTGGTTTCTCAAACTCTGTGGCTAACACTTAACCAGTTCTCTTCAAACCCTATGTCACCAAGGTGATTTCATTTATCCTTCAAACTTGGCAAGTGAGATGCACATTGGATAGAGGCCCACAAGGTGAATCCATCAAGACCATTTTCATCTTCTAGAGCTTCTTTTCTCTCCTTGGCGGGCATTTTTCTGAAGCAGTGAAAATATGGCTGAGAGGCACTTTTGGGATATTGATATCTTCTTCCTGAAATACTTTTTGGTCAAGCTAATGATATGGTTGGATGCACCATACAACACTCTAGAGATTCACAGTCTCATAATTTTTAATCGTCATCCTATTACATATGGCAGGCATTTCCCTAAGGCCAGTTAGGCATATTTTACCAATAATTCCATACTTGGTCAATTTTTTATCTTCTCTTATGCTTGTTCTAATTTCCCTAAACCACAGTTGTGGTAGGTCCATAAATTATACTTTAAGGTCTATTTGGACAAACTGAGACCATGGTTGAGTAGACAAAACAATAGCCTACAATATCCCCATGTGTTGCGGGCATTTTCTTCAACAAAGCATTTGTGGCAGGCATTTTCTTCAACAAAGCATTTGTGTTGCAGGAATTTTATTCAACAAAGCATCAAGACCACATTTATCTTCTGGAGCTTCTTTCTCTCTCCTCAGCGGGCATTTTTCTGGAGTAGTGCAAATATGGCTGAGAGGCACTTTTGGCAGACTGATATCTTCTTCCTGAAAGAATTTTTGGTCAGGCTAATTATATGGTTGGATGCACCATACAACAATCTAGAGATCTACACTCTCATGATATTTTTATCGTCATCCTATGAGCTATGGCGGGCATTTCCCTAAGGCTAGTTAGGCATATTTTACCAATAATTCCATACTTGGTCAAATTTTTATCTTCTCCTATGCTTGGTCTAATTTCACTAAACCACAGTTGTGGCAGGAACATAAATTCTACTTCAAGGTCTATTTGGACAAAATGAGACCATGGTTGAGTAGACAAAATAATGGCCTACAATATCCCCATATGGTGCGGGCATTTTCTTCAACAAAGCATTTGTGGTGGGCATTTTCTTCAACAAAGAATTTTTGTTGCGGGAATTTTCTTCAACAAAGAATCAAGACCACTTTCATCTTTTGGAGCTTATTTCTCTCTCCTCGGCGGGCATTTTTCTGTAGCAGTGCAAATATGGCTGAGAGGCACTTTTGGCAGATTGATATATTCTTCCTGAAATCCCTTTTGGTTAGGCTAATGATATGGTTGGATGCACCATACAAAACTCTAGAGATCCACACTCTCAGAATATTTTTATCATCATCCAATGAGCTGTGGTGTGCATTTCCCTAAGGCCAGTTAGGCAGATTTTACCAATAATTCCATACTTAGATAATTTTTTATCTTCTCCTATACTTGGTCTAATTTCCCTAAACCACACTTGTGGAAGGCCCATAAATTCTACTTCAGGGTCTATTTGGACAAAATGAGACCATGGTTGAGTAGAATAAACAATAACCTACAATATCCCCATGTGCTGCGGGCATTTTCTTCAACAAAGCATTTGTGGCGGGCATTTTATTCAATAAAGAATTTGTACTATGGGAATTTTCTTCAACAAAGCATCAAGACCACTTTCATCTTCTCGAGCTTCTTTCTCTCTCCTTGGCGGGCATTTTGTTGTAGTAGTGCAAATATGGCTGAGAGGCACTTTTGGTAGATTGATATATTCTTCCTGAAAGCCTTTTTTGTCAGGCTAATGATATGGTTGGATGCACCATACAACGCTCTAGAGATCCACACTCTCAGAATATTTTTATCATCATCCAATGAGCTACGGCGTGCATTTCCCTAAGGCCTACAAATTTTACTTCAGGGTCTCTTATGACAAACTGAGGAATCCATCAAGATCACTTTCATCTTGTCTCTTATGACAAAATGTTCTACCCTCTTTTCTCTTTGAGTAGGAATGTGTCTCTGAACTGTAACTTTTTTTGTAACACTACCACTTACAAAAAAAAACATGGTGACTTCAATGTGCAAATTGAGTAGTCTGTATTTAAACTTAGTTTTGATTTTCAAATTCAAAATGATCTGTAGATTGGTTGTTCCATACAACATAAAAGGTCCTGGCCTCAATTGAGTTAAGAAATCAGCTTACTATTATTGTTAATCATTGCATATTAATTTGTTTCTGGATGCAAGCTTATTCCTTTAAATATTTAATTATGGTCATTTTCTTATTCTTGCTACAATGTGGAAAATAATTTATATTAATGTGTTTTTTATTTTTATTTTATTATTATTATCTGTAAATGTCTATTTTTGGAAATAGAAGGCAATAAAAGGATAAACTAATTTACAAATTTTTTTTTAATGAAAATATGATATACAGACTGCTCATTCCACATATTCACAACACAACATCTCATTTCACATGCAATGAAGATTATATAATACTGATGTATTACAAAATCAGAAATTGTGCTCATGGAATATAATTGCAACTTGTGCCCAAAATTTTATTTAAGTGGATTAATCCCGAACTACACAAAATTTACAAATTATGTCCCGATCCAAGTATAAATATTCAATAAATCAACTATTCTCAGTTGATACAAGATCACTGAAATCACTAGTCACACAGTATAAGCACTAATTACATAGTTTAATGTCATCCTTATGCCAAGGAATGAAGCTCGTCAAAGCATCTGCAAGATTACATAATGCGCTACAAGGACGTGGTAGAGGTATATTTTCAAATTGAGGATCTAAAATTTCTGTCGGATTCACAATATAATATATTTTCCAACAGGGACACATTGTACCATTGTATTTGGGTCAGTGTTATGTATTATCACCCTTGCAACTTTAAACCTTGAGTTTATTGCAATGAGAAAGCATTTCTTTCCTACTAGCCCCAATTGGGAAGTGGGTGTCAACTCATTATTATCATGACCCTGCAAATAAATGAGACAAAGTAAGATGCATGGAAATAAGAATTTAAACATTGATGATCCTAGATTAAATAATTACAATCTTACCTGAATTGGTGTTTTCATTTTTTCAATTTGCAGTTTCAATGGAACCATTGGTGTTTTATGTACCAAATGTTCATCATATTTTGATGCACAACTCTGCACCCAACAGACAATGATTTCCAATATATTGATAATATAAAATAAAATTGATCTAAATTACGAAATTTTCCAATACTTACTAGGGAAGATGGAGTATGCATTGAAGTTAATTTCTTTTGTAATAGTATGTTCCTAGGGGTTGTTATGTCCCCTGTATTACTTTGTCAAGGCAACAAAATGTAATATATATATATATATTCAAAAGATGATTTTTTTTTTCAAATAATAAATAAACAACTAACCTCCACCACAGGCGTGATTTTAACTTGAGCATTTTGTACAGTAGGACACTGTTTATATGAGCATTCAGATATTATCCTTCAGATCATTACTGTGAAAATATGTATACTGAGACAAGAGTAAATAATTGGACACTAACACTTTCTTTGTTGACCACATGTTCTCTCTCCATATCATCTACTCTTTTCAATAGTTCACTTATTACTGTTTTCAAATATGAGATTTCCTCTATTTTTTCTTTCACTATTGCTTGGCTTATAGCTAGCGCCTCCATGTATGGTATTTTGCCAAACAAGTTAGTTGGCGTAAATCCTAATCCAACGCCATGAAATTGTCCTCTTGCATAAACCCCTAGTACCTTGGCAAGGGCATCATCCCTAGTTGCAAAGTCTTGAGAAGCAACTTCTACTTGTGCTTGTTCAATTTTTTGCTAACATTGACATACAATTAAATTAGATCATAGAAGAAAACATTTCCAATGTGTAAAATAAAATTTTAATCAATATCTAAATTAAAATGTTGAGAACATACTATTGTTTCTCCTACAACTGGTGTGATTGGAGTGCCATCCTTCTTTTGATGGCACTTCTTCCATAAGTAAGCCCTAGTAATGCATGTAGTTGTATCATCAGATGCTATAGATTTTTTCTAGTTGCAACAAGTAAAATAGTATGGTTAAGTTGTGACATTTAAATGAAACTAAAATATACCAATATTTCTCATATTGGATAAAATATCATTACAACTGTATACCATATCATCTTCAACCCATTGATAACCTCGACGTCCAGAGGTGTGCAAGTCCCTCTCCTTTCCTCTATTTTCCTTGTTTGTTTTCCTCATATCCTAGTAATCAATTGAAAATAACAGATATAAGTCATCATTACAAGCCAATAGACATTCTAAAAAACTTGGTTATATAATATGTGAACTTTTTGCTTACCAGGAATTCAGTGGTGGCTCGTGATAGGACGAATTCTCTCCACACTGTCTCACTTATCCTAATTGGAGGAACGTTTTTTAATATTTCCTCTGTTGACTCATAAGGGTCACCATATTTTTTGGTCAACCGATATCTATGATGTTTTGCCTTATGGCCAATGGATTTCATACCATATTCTTTAAGGACCAGAGGGATTATGAATTTTTCCTGCAACATACAAGAATTACATCTTTAGATGCCATACATGGTTTGAAAATAAAGTTCGAAATCATTCAAAAATAGAAATGTTGAAAACAAATACACGTAATGTCTAATACTCACATTAATAATGTTCCACAAGCCCTCCTTTAGTTGATATGAAACCTTCCTCCAATCAGAATAATTGATTGAAACCATTTCCCTGCGAGCACACCTAGTAATGAAGATAGCTTCACAGAGTTTGGACCAATTGGTTGGTTCCTTTCATTGATATGAATTTTGGTCTTTTCCTCCAAGTTATTGATTTATGCACATTTAGTTGCTCCTCTACCTTTCTTCTTGACTTTCTCTGTTGATGCTTGTGTAGAGGAATCTTCACCTTGTATACTAATATCTTGTTGGCATTGTTCTTTGTGAAAATATTCTATAGAAGAAGGGCAAGTAAAGGTGTTATGGATTTCAAAGTCATAAAATTTTATTTATGAAGGACTAAAAAATTATACATTAATGACCTTACCTTGTTCTTCATGTTGCTTCGCCTCTTTTTGTGTGAAGGGATCTTCCCCTTCTACATTGTTATCCATATCATGCATGGTTGTTTGTGAACATATTCTATAAAAGAAGGGCATGCAAAGGTGTTCTGGATTTATTAATAATAAGATTTATAGTTATAAGGAACTAGAAAAATCTGAATTAATGGGCTTACCTTGCTCATGTTGCTCCTCCTAAAAAGAGGAAAATGTATCTTTTCCATTTGCTTCTTTGTTAGGACTAGTAGAGTCATTCAAAGGCATAGAAGGTGTACTAATCTTCTTTGCTATTGTTTGTATTTTCCTCTTCTTTGTAACTGTAGCCAAGAATGTTATTAAACATATGCCTAACATCACCATATAATAAAAATAAGCATTATATAACTACATAAGGAAATACATTGTTCTATTTCTAAATATTTACCTTCTGATATGCATGTCCCTTTCTTTCCCATTTGATCATTTTGATGCGTTCTTTTTGAAAATTTCACAATCATATTTTTTTGATTTCATGTGATAACAAGCTTTTCCTGTTTTTTTTAAATGATTAGAGTGTTGATTAGCCATAGCCTATTAGATTGTTATTAAAGTACAAAGTAATATGTTCTAACAATTTAAATTAAATAAAAGTAGTATTCCCATTTGCTGTGATGGGGAATTTTGTTTTTTGCAAAGAACTCATAGATGTAACCTCTTGGGTGGCTCAGTCACAGTCTTATTAATACAAAACCTACTCGTTTCTGTTAAAAAAAAACAATTTAAATTAAATAAAAATAATGATATACTTCAATAAAAAAAATCACTTACCTCCATGTCTCCACTTGTACAAATCCTGCATAATTAACCAGAAAAATAAAGTCCATCATCACTCAATTGTTAATTGAAAGTTGTTTAAATGTTTAATCTATCTAACAAGTTTCAAAGGTAAAAGGGAAGACTATCTGCTAAAAGGAATAGGTGGCATAACTTGATAGAGAGAGAGGGTTAGATTAGACACGTACAGTAGCCAACAAGATATCTCAGTCTCCAAGAGTGAAGACCCCTCATCCTTAGAAGCTACAAGTAGGACAAGGTTTACACAGGAAGCCCCAAATATGAACACAGTAGCGGTCTTGCAGAAGTGGGAAAGTGGAGTCCAACTCTAGTGCTCACAAAACAATCAAAACCCAGCTAAATGAATGTCAAATAGTCCATGACTCAGCTAGCAAGATCCACCACAATCCATGGTCAGTCCTAGAGGAAACCAAAATTTTTACAGAATTTTTAAAATTTTGTAGCATAGGAACCAATATTTTGATTTCTGTCAATAAAGAACCCAAAACAAGAATGTAGTGAAACTTAAGTTACACCTCACGCAAATCACCTCAATATATCCCAACAACTTAGCTTCAGCTTTCGTGGTGTTGAATACCGGAATCAAAGCAAGTAAACACTAGTCTGTGCAAAAAGAAAACGTCGCCCTTTCCCGACAAAACTATTCGTGGGAGATAAAATGTGAAAAGTTATGTTAGGGGTCCCATTTTTGTTTCTTTTTTTAATTTCTTTTTTTTTGTTTCTTTTTGGTAAATTTAATTTCCTTTTTTTTGGTATAGATAGAAAAAACACCCGAGTTTTCTCCTAAGGTTTTCAATGAAAAGGGTAAGGACCCCGGTACTAGGAGTCATGTAGGTGGACCAAAGGAAGGAAGGAGGGAACCAAAGAAATGCATCAAAAGGAAATGCAATATTAACCTATTGTGGTGGATGACATGAAGTTAAATAATGTAATAAGCATGGCTTCTAAGGCATTGAATGTGAGGTTTATTTTTATAAGGATGGGGACAATGAGTTTGTTTCAATAGATTCAAGTGCACTAGTAATCAATTTGACCTTACCGCATAAGGGATTTCATTTTCATCTGAGGTTAGATGTTGAGGTTACATCCATACATATTATTATTTCTAGTAGGTATCTACTGCATTTATACCTACGGATATTAGAGTAATTATGAGAAGAAATATACGGTGTTAATGCATATAATCTATATGCTCTCCATAAGTTTGACAATTCATTAAT
>LPNX010703927.1:56940-73572 GCA_001517045.1 Pseudotsuga menziesii
AAGAATGACTTATATAATCCTTTTAAATATTCGGAAATTTTATCAGTATAACCTCTTCCAACCATATGCAATTCTTATAAAGATAAAAGGAATTTGAACCGGCATTAATAACCTATGTATTTCAGACCTGTATTATACCATCGAAGCTATTCTCCTAATGATAATCAGATAACTTGTTTGATGAATCATATGAATATGATGTGACCCCCATCTCCTTCTAAGTATAATTTTTCACCTACAATGTCAACCCTCCATCTCTTTATATTTATCAAACAAATTATAGGTATATTATACCTAGTAATGTAGGTGTTAATGATTGAAAGGACACCTTTAATTTGTCTAATTCCTACATTAACACTTTTTATATGAATTAGTGAACCATGACAATCTAATTGTAGCTAGATCAGAGAAAACTATGGCTATATAGATCCAAAATTTCATCTAATCTATCCTTAACTAGTATTCCCCTAACCATCATCCCTAACTAAAAATAATTGACACCAATTAATGAAGTAACATATACTACCTTGAATAATGGACATAAGTGCAAAGGAGGCAAAGTTGACATTTATCTTGCACTAGTACTGGAGCATATGAAGGAAAATGGTTGTGATCAATGGAATATTCATACTTACATTAATAATCCTTTGATGAATTGATTTCACAAGGAAAATGACATGATACGAATAAGGAGGTTGAGAGGGTATACCATGAAATTGACCATGTATATTAGCTTATTGTGGTGGATGACATGAAGTTAAATAATGTAATAACCATGGCTTATAATGCATTGATTGTGATGTTTATTTGTAGAAGGATGGGGGCAATGTGTTTGTTTCAATGTATTCAAGCGCGCTATAATAAATTTTATAAGCTTATACCCACATAATGGATGTGATCATTAAATTCATCTGAGGTTAGATGTTGAGGTTACAATATCCAAACATAGTATTATTTTTACTCGATCGGTATCTAGTACTTCATGCATTTATACATAGGTGGATTTACCACTTACTTGATCAAATTACTTATATATATTCATTGAAGGTCCCCTCTCAATAAGAAAGGATGCCATAAGGATAAAATAACTGTACTAAATTACTCTATTTGCATAGACTCTCTTATGCTTCTACATAAGATATATATTTTCTCTTTGATATGCTATTTGCAACTATAACTAGCATCATTATTTGACTCATTATTTTTTCTTGCCTTACAAAGAGATCTATGATCATATGCAATATTCAAACAATTTTATCTTGTTTTTTTCTTGGTTGGATTTATGATCTCTCTTCTTATGGAGATCATATGAGCTAAAATTTCTATGGTGGTATTCCTTACAAATCTCCTTTCTTAATTGACATATATATTAGGTAACGAGGGATATTATAATAATTATGAGAAGAAATATACAGTGTTAATGCATATAATCTATATGCTCTCCACAAGTTTGAAAATTCATTAATACATTGGTTAAGGTCCTACGTCCTGGAGAAAACCTACAAGAACCTATATAATCCTTTTAAATATTAAGAATTGTTATCATTATAACCTCTTCGCCCAATATGCAATTCTTATAGAGATAAAAGGAATTTGAACCAACATTAATAACCTATGTATTTTAGACCTGTATTATACCATTGAAACTATTCCCGTAATGATAATCTGATAACTTGTTTGAGGGACCATATGAATATGATGTGACCCCGACCATCTCCTCGTAAGTATAATTTTTAACCTACAATGTCAACCCTCCATCTCTTTATAATTATCAAACAAATTATAGGTGTATTATACCTAGTAATGTAGGTGTTAATGTCGATGGAAAGGACACCTTTAATTTTTCTAATTCCTACAACACTTGTTATATGAATTTGTGAACCATGACAATCTTGTAGCTATATCAGATAAAAATATGCAAGCTATATAGATCCAAAATTTCTTCTAATATATCCTTAACTAGTATTCCCTTAATCATCAGATCGCTAACTAATCAAAATGATTGACACCAATTAATGAAGTAACATATACTACCTTGGTATGGACATAATTGCAAAGGAGGCAAAGTTGTCATTTATCTTGCGCTAGTACTGGAGCATATGAAGGAAAATGGTTGTGATCAACCAAATATTCATACTTACATTAATAATTCTTTGATGAATTTATTTCACAAGGAAAATGACTTGATAGAATTAAGGAGGTTGAGAGGGTATGCCATGAAATCGACCATGTATATTAGCTTATTGTGGTGGATGACATGAAGTTAAATAATGTAATAACCATGGCTTATAATGCATTGATTGTGATGTTTATTTGTAGAAGGATGGGGGCAGTAGTGAGTTTTTTCAATGTATTCAAGTGCACTAGTAATCAATTTTATAAGGTTACCACATAAGGGATGTCATTAATTTCATTTGAGGTTAGATGTTGAGGTTAATTACAATATCCAAACATAGTATTATTTCTACTTGGTATCTACTGCATGCATTTATACACAGGTGGATTTACCGATTACTTGATCAAATTACTTATATATCATTCAAGGTCCCATGTCAGTAAGTAAGGATACCATAAGGATAAAATAATTGTACTAAATTAATCTATTTCCACAGACTCTCTTATGATTCTACACAAGATATATATTTTCTCTTTGATATGCTATTTGTAGCTACTGGCATCATGATATGACTCATTATTTTTTCTTGCCTTACAAAGAGATCTATCATATGCATTCAAACCATTTTTTCTTGTTTTTTTCTTGGTTGGATTTATGATCTCTCTTCTTATGGAGATCATATGAGCTAAAATTTCTATGGTGCTATGCCTTACAAATCTACTTTCTTAATTGACATATCAATTAGGTAACGATGGATATTAGAATAATTAGGAGAAGAGATATACAATGTTGCATTTAATCTATATGCTTTCCACACGTTTGACAATAATTCATTAATACATTGGTTAAGGTCCTACTTGGAGAAAACCTACAGGAACCTATATAATATATCCTTTTAAATATTAAGAATTTTTATCATTATAACCTCTTCCAACCGTATACAAATCTTAGAAAGATTATAAAAATAATTTGAACCATTAATGTATTTTAGACCATTATTATCAAACAAATTATAGGTATATTATACCTACTATTGTAGGTGTTAGTGATGGAAAGGACACCTTTCTAATTCCTACAACACTAGTTATATGAATTAGTGAGTCATGACAATATTCTTGTAGCTAGATCAGAGAAAAAGATGGCTATATAGATAAAAAATTCCATCTAATCTATCCTTAAGTATTCCCTTTACCATCATCCCTAACTGAAATTGATTGTCTTATCCATACATAGTTTTATTTCTAGTCGATATCTACTGCATTAACTAGGTGGATTCACCGGTTACTTGATAAAATTACTTATATATCATTCAAGCTCCCATGTCAATAAGTAAGGATACCATAAGGATAAAATAATTGTACTAAATTAGTCTATTTTTATAGACTCTCTTATGATTCTACACCATATATTTTCTCTTTTATCTGCTATTTGTAACTACTGGCATGATATGACTCATTATTGTTTCTTGCCTTACTAAGAGATCTATCATATGGATTCAAACAATTATTTCTTGTTTTTTCCTTGGTTGGATTTATGATCTCTCTTCTTATGGAAATCATATGAGCTAAAAATTCTATGGTGGTATGCCTGACAAATCAACTTTCTTAATTGACATATCAATTAGCTGGTAACCAAGGATATTAGAATAATGAGAAGATATATACGGTGTTACATTTAATCATGCGATGCCAATCTATATCCTCCAGCTCATTTATGTATTTGTATTGTTCAATGAACCGTTTTAGTGGTGGAAGTGTATTAGTTTTTATAGATGCCTGCATCGAAATTTCTATTTAATGAGGTCATTGGAAAGTCAACAATGGGTGGCATATGAAATTATTGAACCAAGTGATTTCTAATAATGTTATGGCCATTGCACCGCACCTTTGACTAATTTACTCACTCCCAAGTGAGATTTTTTGAGCTCTAAATCCCATACCTTCCAAGCCATTAAATGAGGTGATCAAAGCCATTTCTAACTCCTCCTAAAAATACATTGATATGTTAAAATGGTGCTGACAACTTTAACATCTTGATCTCCTATCATACTAACAACATATATTAGTTAGTATACAAGTTGGGATGTCTCCACATTGGAAAGATATTTATATTTAACCCATAGAGCCTTTGTACGGTGTTAGTTATAAAAATCCTTGACAAGCAATAGATTATAGAAGCTAGAAACACTTATGCAATAATTAAAATAAGAATATAAGAAACTAGGACTCCCTGGCGCCATCCCCATACCATATTCTATAATAAGGTTTAGCCCAAGGGGGTCTTTCTATGAGTCTAACAAGTAACAATATTATATTATACCTAGGATTATAGGCTCATGCCGTGGTTATACATACAACAAATTTTCAGGCCCATCTAGATATAAGATGCTAAAGATTCATGCATATTCTCTTTTTCCTCTTTTATGGTTTTTATGTTTTTGAAAAAAAAAGGAGTAACAAAGGGGCCGATTTCATCTTGTGGAGGCCGTAGTCTTCATTTGTTGGCTGAGTTTGGACTGCACGCATGGGACGTGACATCGTCTAGAGAGGACACAGTCTTGTTTGTGAGGACGATTTTCTTTCTATTGGAGAAGACACAGTCTTGTTTGTGAGTATGATTTATAGTTCCATATCTACAATGATCCACACGGTTCATCTAGGACAATATAAAGGGTTGTTACAACCAAAAAGGGAGATGCAATCCTATTAACACCTACAGGAATCTACTACAGCTTTGTTGGGTAATCTTCTTGTTACAACTGTGCATAACGTCTCTGGGTAGTGAAGAAGAGCACTGCAACATAATAACGAGAAGAAGACAATATGGGCTGTTTTGAGGAGTAGGGCAGGGTAGACACCAAAGAAAAATCGAGACACCATAAATCATTGTGCTACAGGAAGCTACAGGTTAAAGTTAAAGTAATTTCATATTTGCTTGTCCACCTTAGAACTGTTGTTACAGTCATTGCAAACTAAAAGTAATAAGAATATGATATTTAGGGTTTATTTTACTTGTTATTTATGCAAATAAATATCTATTGTATTTACTATTCACTATTAGCGCTACAAAAAATACAGATCTGAATATTATACTCAATATACATATATCATGGCACTGATTTACGTACAGACTTCAAAACCCTTGAGATCCAAAACAAACTCTCTGTGTTAAATAGCTTTACACACTGTCTAACTTTCTTCCATAGCAAAATTCTAGGTTTCCGCACGTTCCCTTCCGCAGCGTAATTCTTTCTGGAAGGTGGGAATTGAAAGTCACCTTTTCAACTTTGGACACTTCCGAAAAAGGATTTTCCTCACAACGCTTCTTCCCCACTGTCGATATCAATAGTTGATCTATCAATATCGTGACCAGCATGAGTGTTCATACAACTTACCTTTTCAGGAAATGAAATGGATTTCTGGTCATTCAATTAGTGTCCTCACCAAATCAATGGTGGATTCCAAAATTTATTAAGCGCATTCCATAGAATATCACGCACATGAAAAGTTTTTCAAAGCTTGCAAATTCTCCCGGAAATATCACTATAAATCGTCGATCTCCACTCTACGATCTTGTTTTATTTGAGTGACTGGTTAAGGTTTAACCCTCTACAAAGCTTCACCTAATTGATCACCGACAGGATCAATTCTTCTCTGTAATTCGACAAATATGGTAATCCAAAGCCACAATTTTTAGATACAGGGTTATATGGAGTGAATGCAGGATGAATTCATACTTCTACAGAACTATATGAAGAAATGAAATCCATCAAAACCACATGTAGAGTCTAATCCTATGTTCTTTATTCAATTCACCAGAAATTCAAATACACATAGAGAATTCTACATGTTCACTACTTGCTCAGTCTTCTATGCACCTCTCATTCATCCATTCATGCTATGTGGAATTTCTCTCCCTCTCAAGCTCTATGAGCTAATCAAATCTTATTTGAGATATCCTCTAACCTTTATGACCTATCATGATTCCTAAGCTCTATAAGTTGACCTAAGGTTCTGCGAGACAACAAGCTCTGTAAGATAACTAAGCTTCTAAGAAAATAACTTGAACTAATTTAAATACAAGAGGATTATGTTTCTAGATCCTATAATAAAGGATTGCAGTCCTTATTGATCTCTTCTAACCCTATGACTCACAACTAACTCAATCCTAACTATTACATGTGGAAAAGGATCTAGTTTCCTTATCCATTTTATTCGGCTTTCACAAAATAAAGAAAATTACAAATGTATGAGACCCCAGGTCTCTTAAGAGTTCCATTTACCTTGTGAAGTCATGAATGACTTCGTCTCTTGAGCCTATGCTCCTACATCAACATATCAGCAGTACATTGAATACAAAAACCAACTAAGACTATTTGGGACAGCTCAATGGTATTTTTGACAAGGTTTTTTACGAAATCAGTTAACCAAATTACATAAGAAAATAAGCCAAAAAAATCAGCAGGATCTGATGGGGGTCATTACAGTTTACTATTCAAAGCATATCCCCCTTGTATAAAAATCGAACCCTCTCACTTCCTTTATATAAAACTTGTTCATTGGTCAATGTCTCATCATGTTGAGTGGAGATGAGATCTGTGTGAATGCGCAGAGGAACCATGCACCACTCTCATTTTTGAATTCAATGGTTACTTGTGTTTTTCCATCAGGCCTCAACCAGGAGTAGGTTCCATTCTTTCTGACCTCTATGAGCTTTTCTCCCAGCTTGGTAGAAAGCACGTGGGTGAGAGGAATCAATTCAGGGGTTTCATTAGTTTCATAACTAGTCCAATAAAGGGTAGTGACCCATGTACTAGACCTCACAAATACTGCCATCCATACTAACAGATCACGGCCTAGTCCAGCAGTACATAATGATGCTACCAACAAATTTACACACCCTCATGACACCCTTAGTCACCCATAGTAGGTCACGGTACCTTCATACACAGGATTAGGAAACTTAACAGTCCTCAAGGCACTTTCAGCCAGTCATGACAGTCCTAGAAGGCTTAAGGCATGTCACAACAACCCTTAGTAGGCTCAACATTAGCAGAATTTACACATATGAAAATGACCCAAACAGGAAATAGAAACTGAATATGAACACTATGATGAATCTCAAAAACTCAAAAAAACACTTTTCATTAACACTTCCAAGAAAGTTTATAGAGCAAAAATATAGGAAGAGAGGCTTAAAAAATTAAAGTCGAACCCTTCCTCCTCCGTAGAGGTTACATTTATAGTGCAATTTACCCTCGATACGTATCTCAAAACAGGGCATCAAAATTAGTTACATTGAGGGAATCAACCCCGAAAGTATGTCCTAAATCCTAACAAAATTTGATGTGGTAGATGCGTCGTGCCTACAAAACATTTCAGGAAGGCATGTTGTGCTACACGTGACCAATCAAAAAGGGAAATCTCGACATCTGGGGCTTTCTAGCTTGCTTGATGAAAACGACAACTCTGAGCATATTTTTTAAAAACCACGGCTGACTCAACTACTGGTAGGCCTTCCAGACTGATGATTGCTCACTCTATGTATATCTTTACATTGTTGATCTGTAGGAGTAGCCATCTCAAATAGCTCCTTTAGGATAAAATCCAGGTCAATCAGGGGGGTATGTCCAATAGCAGGGAGATCTGATTTGACTGTCATGAGTGTTGCCAGCAGATCAAAGTCCTCACTGAGTTTATCGATGATTACCTGTTCCTTTAGCCCGCCATTCATACCCTCAAAATTTGCATGGTTTAGTATTTCCTCCTGCAGCAGTTTGACATATTTTCTATGATGGATTAGCTTCCCCTCTGGACCCGAAAACTCAGGAAACCCTTTCTGAAAAAGGGATTGGAACAATTTGTTGAACTTTTCTACCCCTTGCTAAATAATGTTAATCCTAGTAAGTGCATTCTGCAACATGTTTTGCTTTGTGACCATCCTCCTTGCTGCCACTAGAACTGATATCCTGTCAGTAATCCCTAGGGCAATTAGTTCTTCCCCACAGGTTGAGTTCAGAACAAAAATCGCCTTCTGGGACTCCTCCCTAGGACTTTGTGCTAGACTTTCCTGTCGGGATTTACATCTTCTTCTTGCATCCATAGAATCCTGTTTATGCTCATCCACCATGAAAAAATGATTTCTAATGAGGGCATCTCCTTTATCATTGCATCCCAGAGCAAATGTTTATCCCCTTACAGGGGAATTCGGCCTATGACCCTTTTCTCAAACCTGGCTAATTTCTCTTTCAGTGTCCTGATCTCTTTAGCAATGTATTCACTTTCCTTAGTAGTGATATTGTCCTTGAGTTCTTGATTGGCCTCCTTCAATTGAGTGATTTCCAGGTCCCTCAGGGACATTTCGGACATATCTTTAATCGCTAGAGCGGTGGGTGATCTCTCCTTAGGGATGCTATAATCATTTAATTCATCAATTCTCTTCTTCATATTTTGTTTCTCTTCTTCCCATGTGCGCTTGTTAGCATCCAGCATAGCAAGGTGGCCTTTCAGATCCAAAACTTCATGCTTCAATGCCTTAATATCCCCTTCTAACTTCACGGTCTGAGGATGTAGCTAGATGTATTTCATAGGTTTCTTGCTTTTCTTTTTGTAAGCCTATATCTTGGCTAGCGACTTAGCTGGTAAAATATCCTGCTCTGTTGCCACTAGCTACTTAGATGCAAGGGGCTACTGTAAAGCATTTTGTGCTGTTAGGTCTGCCACTTGGTCCATCATGAGTTTCACCTGCAGGTTCCATGACTTGTTTATTTCCTTTTCCTGCTTCAATTGGGTCTCCAGTTTAACCACCCTTTGCTGGGACTTGAGATGGGCTAACACCTCCTTAGTCAGATCATCATATATGAGATCATTAACTCCCTTATGGAACACAATCTTATCTCAGATTTAGAACCGATCCATCTTAAACTCGACCTCTGAAACTCCTTCCTCATCAGCGATGGCTAGGTTTAGGGAGTTTGTTGTAAGATTCCCGGCATTAGTGAAAGAGACTTTGATGCTTGATAGCTTGCTTAGCTCCTTAGACTGCTTCTGAGTCTCAACCTTGGATTACTCTTTGAGCTTCCGATAGGTGGTCGACATTTTCTTTTTAGTCTTAAATTTCCCTTCAACAACAAAGGAAAAAGAATAATTCTGATCATTAGTAGAGACTCCTCACTCCCTTTCTTCATTGATTGTGTGGTTCTTCGAGGCTTTCTCTCTGAGTGTGTAGTGTTTGGATTAACAACCACTAGTTGTTGCATGATCACCATATGATTTGCAACCTTTCCCCCAGTAGGGTTTACTGAATCAAGCTCCTCCTCTATGGTTGTTTTGAGGGAATCAAATTCAAAATTAAAATCCTGGTCTAGGTTGATTATGTCCTCCTCTATGTCTATCCTAGGCTTCTTGCTAGGGGTTTTTTCATCACATTCCATGTCCTCCGCCTTTGATCGAGACCTTCTGCTACAATATTCATCATTTAGGGGTAAGGGAGTAGTTGGGGCCGTACCTTGCACTTTCTCTACAGGAGTCCAATCAAAATCATAGGCAAAACAATTTTCCTCCTGGGACAAGTCAAGGATCATGGGATGAATAAAGGCTGACATTTGCACCTGGACCCTCCTATGGGAAATGATCCCCTTAGGATCATAATTATGTGCATGAGTCACCTCAAACTTCATGGACTTCAAAACTTTCTCCACCATTGGTAACGATGTTGCCTTCTTCACAACGAAGGGCCCGAAATTAATAGGGTATTTGATCTAAGAGTCCTTCATGTGCGCAGTAAAATGCTCTTCATTAGCAGAAATCCTTTGCCTGATAAACTCTAGTGTGAATACTGAGGGAGTTAGGTAAAATAGAAGCATGAAAGGGGCATCAGAAAAATCATGTACCCTCATAACTGAATACATCGGCATCAAGATCCAATCTCCAATACTATCTTGCTGCAAGGAATCCTTCATGTCTTCTGATATCCTCTTCTCTTTAGGGTTAAATAGTCTACAGATGCTGAGGACAATTCTGTCAATGAATAGGGTGTAAGACTAGTCCTGGAAATTATGGATAGACTAGGGCCAGTCTTTGAACACCTCTGGTTCCATGCCCTCAAGGGTCTGCCAGTTGGAACTGACTATGATGGAAAATATTTACACCTGGTATCTAAAGTGCTTATCCAAATCAAACTTCTCAAGCTGAGAATTGATTTCTCCAGCCAAGAAGTCATCGAACTTAATTCCTTATGCAGATTGAATCAGGTAAAGGAGAATGCCTAGCATTACTTTAGAGACCACGCTATCACTATCAAGACCTAGGATTTTACTTAAGAGGGAGATGGTTGATACGACATGATTTATGAACAATTTGGAGGAGAGTGGGGTGATAAGGGTCTCTGAGGGAACTAGGGGGCTCAAAATGGTATGGAACAATTAATTCTTGGATTTTATGTCAGATTTCTCGAACACCTGCAGAACCTCTAATTCGGTGAAGGGGGTCAGGGCCTGACTTTGGGCTTCGGAGAGACCCAGGGAAGCACTGATAGCTTCTAGTGTAATTTTGCAAATGACATGGGAGTGGGTATCATCTAAGACGACCTTCCCAGTGGTGGAATAATTGGAGACTACCCTTTGGACAATATCTGGGAAATTGGGCAATTGTTCTAATGTGAACCGTATTAAGGATGACTTTAAATTTACAAACAGTTTCGATTGGTCTCCAGAAGGTGACAACAAAGCGTTCTGGGAATCACTGACAGAGGACAACAACAAATGAGGATCATAAGCGTCATAAATTCGATCGCAGATGATCTCCTCCAAAGAGTGAAGGATTTTTACAGACGAGGCCATGGCAGAATTGTCAAAAGGGTTGATAAACGATGAATGAGTACCTGGTGGTGACGGTCGACACTTATGGAGGTTGCAATTGTATCCAGCTGACTTCTGCTTGGCAGACGTCAGATTTGCAGGGTAGTGGGACTATTAACAGACTGTTAATGTCAAGCTAATTAGCCTTATAAACCATAGCGCTCCCTAAAAGTGACCTTTGTACCTCCAATCTTCGAGTGCAATATCCAATGGGGGGAGGGGGCACCAGATTTCGCAAATTTGTTTCTTTTCTTTAGAGTTATATTAATGGGTTATAATCTTAAATATCTTGGCTTTAATATAAAAACCAAAATATTATGTAATTGATGTTTGGATTTGGTTATTATAAGGTGGAAGCTTGTATGGTGTAATATATGGTTGTCATGTGTTGTCATGTGTTGGTAAAGGCTATTTTGGAACGCATATGGGTGTACTACATCAATATTCCTAACCACATATTGGATGGAAGTTGAGAGGCCAACTCTAGAGGAGCCAATTCAAGAAATTGGGTTGGTTTTATTTTCAAATGGCCAAAAAAAGGGATTGGACAGATTTGAAAACGAGGTATACTTTTTATATTTGATTGTTCAATATGATATTTTATAACATATGTCTTCATTGTAATTTGTAGTGGTTTTTTCTTACGTGATGTGAAAATTGGGTTTTTTGTAGGATGTCAAAGGAATATCAAGTCAGGGTTTAAGAATTCATAGAGTTTGCAAAAAGGAATTCAGAGGATAATAACACCACAAGATGCCCTTGTAAAAAATGTTGCAATGTTGCAGTATTGACGTTTGAGGAAGTACAAGACCACTTGATGATTCATGATATACTAAGTTCATATAAAACTTGGTTTTTCCATGGAGAGAGACTTCCTACTCAGGACTATAAATTTGACAAGAGCAAGAAATGCCACACAACAGAGATGCATGATTTTCCTCAAGAAATTACACATGGTGATGAACACATAGTTGGACATCAATATGATAATCATAATGATGAGTTTGCAACATTGCTTACAAATGATAATGAAGTTCTTGAGAATGCCGATCATAACGAGGCATCCATGGTTGATGATCACATGGTTGAAATGGTGAATGGTGCTTATCAATATTATAATGAAAATCTAGATGTGAATTGTGAAAATGACCAAGTAGAATCAATGGAAGAAAAAAATGATATCAATCAATATCTAAAGTTAATTGAAGATGACAAGGCACCATTGTACCTAGGTTGCACTAGTTTCAGTAAGCTATCGGCCACTGTGAAATTGTATAACCTTAAAGTGAGAAATGGATGGTCTAATGCAAGTTTCAACCAGTTGTTGAAGTTGCAAAGAGAAATGCTTCCAACAGGAAATACAATTCCAGAATCTACATATGCTACAAAAAGTTTGATTAAATCATTGGGGTTGGACTATGAAATGATACATGCATGCCACAATGATTGCATTTTAAATTGGGGTAAATATGAAAAAATAAATGAATGCCCAACATGTGGTGAATCAAGATGGAAGGTTGATGCTCATTTTGGAAAGGTGCGTATAGGTGTCCCGACCAAAGTGCTGAGGTATTTCCCTATAGTGTCGAGGTTGAAGAGAGCGTATAGGTATGATTTTGAACTCTTATAATTCCACTGTATCATACACCTTCACGTACTACCAACCTACTAAAAAATCATCTTCTTTAATCTACTAAGTATTGCAATGTATATATGATTCTTGATGTTTTTGTTACAGCTCTACATATATTTCAGAGAAAATGAGGTGGCATCATGAGAATGAAAGTAAGGATGGAATAATGCACCACCCAGTTGATATCCCAGCATGGAAAAGTATGATTCTAAATGGCCTAATTTTTCCAACGATACTCGCAATGTACGACTTGCAATGACAGTGGATGGATTTAATCCTTTTGGAAGCTTGAGTAGTACTCACAGTGTATGGTCAGTAGTACTAGTCACATATAACCTTCCACCGTGGTTATGCATGAAAAGGAGATTTTGTTTGTTGTCATTGTTAATACTTGGTCCCAAGCAACCAAGAAACAACATAGATGCTTATTTGGAACCACTGGTAAATGAACCAAAACTAACATGGGATGAAGGGGCAAGGACATACGATGCTCATTCAAGGTCATTCTTTAATATGAAGGCTATATTGATGTGGGTAATCCATGACTTTCCTGCTTATGGAAATATGGTTGGTTGCACAACTAAAGGTTTTTGTGCATGCCCTATATGTGGAAAGAACACAGATTCAATGTATCTCAAATATAGTAGGAAGTGTGCGTACATGGGACATAGGAGATATCTTCCAATAAATCATAAGTATCATTCACAAAAAGGACCATTAATGGAAAGTATGACCATCTCATTGCACCTACAATTATACAAGTGTCAGATATTTTTACAGAAGCAGAAGGAAGGGAAGAGAAATGAGGAAAGTCTAAAAGTACAAAATGAAAGCGAAATTTTAAAAAAGGTGAAAATTCAAAGGCTGACATGTGGAAGAAAAGGTCAATTCTATTCAATTTACCATATTTTGAGGTATGTGCACATATTAACTTAAGGCCTAAAATGTACGATGCTTGAAGGATTTCATTGTGTTTAATTGGAATACATTGTTTAGTTTTTCTTTGATGTTATAATTCATTGATTTTTTATACGGTTGGATGCAGAAACTCCTAGTGCGTCACATTTTAGATTTAATGCACATAGAAAAAAATGTATGCGAAAGTATTTTTGGAACCCTTCTGGATATAAAAGATAAATCAAAGGATGGGAAAAATTCTCGTGATGACTTACAACAGTTGGGTATAAGGAATTCACTGTGGCCAAAACAAAAAGGCAAAAAATATTTCTTCCACCAACACCACACACTCTTTCAAAAAGGAAGAAAGAGATTCTTTGTCGTGTTTTGTTCATGTTAAAAGTTCCAGATGGATATAGTTCAAACCCTAGAAATAATGTATCTATGAAAGATCTCAAGCTTCATAGTATGAAATCACATGATTTCCATGTTCTCATGCAACAAATCCTTCCAGTAGCATTGCGCCATGTGCTACCAAAAGTAGTTTGAAACACTATTTGCAGGCTTTGCTTCATTTATTGGCGAATTTGTGCAAAAATGGTGGATCCAACAGATCTTGATAATATACAAGATGATGTTGTGGAAACTTTGTGCTTACTCGAAAAATATTTTCCCCCTTCATTCTTTGATATAATGATACATTTGACTGTACACTTGGTGTGAGAGCTACGTTATTGTGGACCAGTTGCATGTCGATGGATGTACCCTTTTGAAAGGTCAGTGAAATTTTATTAAGTGCAAATCCACATAAATTCCAACATTTTATGTGCATATAATAATAATACATTACTAGCAACTCTTTATTCATACTTTTAATTTCACTACAAATTGTGTGTTTTTTTCTAGGAACATGAAAGTTTTCAAAATTTATGTGAAAAATAAGAATAGACCCGAAGGCTGCATAGCTGAAAACTACACCGTGAAGGAATCCATAAAATTTTGTGCTGGATATGTTGAAGGTATGGAATATATTCAAAGCATGCCTAGTAGAAATGAATCTTGGGATGATGAAGAAGGAGAGGTTGGACAATATGGGAAGGCCTTATCTAGTGGAACTTCTATTGAATTAGATAAAACTAGTTTGTTACAAGCCCACATATGGGTCTTGCACAACGTAGATGAAATTCAACCTTGGATAGAGTAAGTAATAATCACATCCGTATGAAATCATTTTTTATTATAATATATCACAATATTTTCATAAATTGTTTATTCATATTACTTGAAAATAGGATGCAATTGACAGAAATTGCCAATAATAACATCCAAGCACAAAAATATGAAGTCTTACTACAAAAGCTCCACAACCAACATTTTAGTGATTGGTTAAGAAAACAGGTAATGATATGTTCTTCATATTATATTTAATTGAACTTCATTGATGAAGAATATTATGACGTATGAAGGTGAGATTCTTTTAATATATTTTGAAATTCAATGGTTTTGTAAAGGCATTTAAAAATTTACAGGTGGAAGGAAAAGAAAACATTTCTGATACCCTTAAATGGTTGGCACATGGCCCAAGGACATATGCAACTAAGTATGATGGCTACTTAATCAATGGGTGTAGATTTCAAGTTAAAAGTATAGAAAATGCCAGGGCCACCCAAAATAGTGGTGTGTGCATAGATGCACAAACCTTGATGAGATCAAGTGCAAAGGATAAAAACCCTATACATCAAACGACAACATATTATGGAGTGATTCAAGAAATAATGTTATTGGACTACTATTTGGTGCAGTATACACTATTCAAATGTGATTGGATAGATGTACACAAGAAGAATGGAATGAAATTTGATGAACTTGGTTTCACCATGTTGAATCTGAAGAGATGCTTGAGTAAGGATAGAGTGCAAGATGATCCATTTATTCTAGCATCACAACCGAAATAGGTGTTTTATGTACAAGATCCAGTAGAGAATGATTGCTGTGTAGTTTTGACATGCCCTCTGGAGCAACCAATAAATTGTAATAGATATGAATTGGAGTATGCATATTTATCAAGTGTTGCAGATTTTGAAGGGAGGAAATGCAAAGTGGGTGAAGCTATAAGTGATGGTGGCATGGATTATGTTCGACAAGATTGTGAAGGCACATGGTTGGATGTTGTTCATTAAGTAACATGCATGATTTATTTATCAGTTGTCATTTAAGTTGTATCTGTGAAAATTTATATCTTAGATTATTACTTGGATTTACCTTTCATGCATATATTTCTTGTTCTGCTACAGTTTATGCACGGATCTTATCTGTTTTATTATGTTATGTAACTTTCATTTATTTTTACAGTAGATAGATTGGGTGTGGGGAATTGAGAGTGATGTGAGGGGGGCGAGGGGCCATATGAGCTTCAACCTTCAAGTGGTTGGCCCTGTTTAGTAGAGAATAAGATATTCTTGAAACCAAGAGAAGCTCATTCAGGTATTTTCATTTCGGTTTCTTACCATTTCATATATGTTATGCCTTTTTTTACATTTCTATCAATGGATTATATGAACATACCATTTTGGCATGATATGTGCAGGTGTTCGCAATGGAAAGGAATATAATGAAAATTTGTATCGTTCTCTAATGCATATTTGTAAGTTATCACCATAACGAATTTGTCAATTAGATATCTTATTGTCGTTTCATTGATTATAACGTCTTCATTTCTTCATTTTAAGTACAGTTCTACTTGTCTATTTTATGAAATGATTTTATTGCACATTTGTTGAAGGAAATAAGTTGATTGCAGGATAAATATTGACCACGGGAAGGTAATGTCATTAGAGGAAATCTCAACTCAAAATGGGCCTTTTAAATTTAACTCAAATTCCATGTCATCATTTGTTAGCCAATGAAATTGCTTTAAATTTGAAATACCGTATAGGTCTTAAACATTTTTTTAATATAAATTTGTGGATAGGTATCATAAAAAAAACTACTTTTTTTCTTTGTATTTTCGACATATCTCCCCGTATTATTACTCAAATTTCGATTGGGAGAGCTCATTGGATGCGGAATTTAATTCCGCATCCAACGAGTACCCACTCGGCATACTTTTGACAGACCCCGCTACCCGAA
>LPNX010703927.1:79361-99932 GCA_001517045.1 Pseudotsuga menziesii
GTACCTGCGAGGGGGGTTTTGAACCACCTCCGTAGGTACTGACAAGGGGGTTCAAAACTGCCTCAGTATGTACCTACAAGGGGGGTTTACAACCGCCCCCAAAGTTTTATAATAGGGACTTTTATGGGCGGGTTTGAACCACCTCCGTAGGTACCTACAAGGGGGGTTTATATGCTCCCTTAAAAGTGACTTTTGTAGGGGGTTTAGAACCGCTCCCAAAAGTCACTTTTAGGGGCGGTTTTGATCTCTTCCAGGGCCGCCCCTAAAATTCAACACTTTTAGCGTTGGTGATATTCGGGGCGGTTTTGTAATGATCGCCTCCAAAGCTAAAACAACCCCAAATCACTTTTGGGGGGGTTTTAGAACCACCCCTAAATCTCACTTTTAGGGGTTGTTTCGATCTCTTTTGAGACCACCCCTAAAATAAAACAGTTTTTATGTCGCTGCTATTAGGGGTGGTTTTGTAATGATTGCCTCCAATGCCAAAACTGCCCCTAAATAAATTTTATGGGAAGATCAAAACGGTGCCAAAAATTCACTTTTAGGGGTGGTTTTTATTTCTTGCGAAATCGCCCATAAAAGTCAAAACTTTCTGCGTTGGTACTATTAGTGCCAGTTTTTCCAAGACTACCTCTGAATCCAAAATCACCCCCAAAACAGACTTTTGGGGGGGTTTAGAACCACCCCCTAAGCAAATTTTAGGGGGGATTTAGAACCACCTCCAAAAGTCACTTTTGGAGGGGTTTTAAAAGAACCCCCAAAAGTCACTTTTGGGGGCGGTTCTAAAAGTCACTTTTTGGAGGTGGTTTTGATTTCTTCCAGAACCACCCCTAAAAGTGAAAACTTTTAGCATTGGTTCTATTAGGGTGGTTTTCTAAAGACCGCCACCAAAGCCAAAACTGCTTCTAAAAGAGACTTTTGGAGGCGGAAGACAACCGCCCCTAAAAGTCAAATTTGTTGTAGTGAATAAATGCTAATAACTGAAATGGAGCACATAACAGAGGATGAATTCCGTGACATTCATCATAAACACATAATGAATATCATTTCAGATGAAAGGAGTGCTTAACGGAGAACGAATTCCTTGCATACAACTAGAAACGTATTAGTAGAACTTCACATATACATGGAAATGGAGCATACATGAAAACACAGACTAAACATTGAACACTGTGATGAATCTCTGACACTTAGAACATACTTCTACATTAAATACTTCCAAGAAAATCTTAGGGATACAAAACCAAGCACAGAGGCTTCCAAAATGAATGTTGAACCCTTTTCTCTTCTATCGAGGATATATTTATAGTTCAATTTTCTCCCGAGACAAATCTCGAAATTGAGCGCCAAAACTAGCTACATCATGGGAATCAAACCCGAACATAAAAAATCATAACAAATTCTGACATGGAATATTTTCCATGATCACAAAACAAATCGGGAAAGCACGATGTGATATGCGTGACTGATCAAAACAAAAAACCTTGACATCTAGGGTTCTCAGGCTTGCTTGCTGAAAATGACTATTCCTATCATCTTCAAATGGCCTTCCGTTGTAGGGGTGGAGGAGTGGTTATGATTTATGAGTAGAGGCTCCTCGACCCCTTCTTCTTTGACTGTGTAGCATATGGTTTGACAACCACTATCTGCTCTACAGCCTCTTCCATTTTTCGTTGATTCTCTTCTCAGATTTTGCAGTGCACATGCTCTCCTTGTGGAATAGATCTCAGTCGTAGATCTATTTTTAATCAAATCTACACCCTCCATTTTATATGCCCATCATCATCATTCTGCAAGCTCCTTTGTGTAATCTTGCTTCCACACAATTCCTTCTGCTAACTTCCTTCCATCCTTTCCTTTCCACAAAATGGCGGATTGTGGATCGTGGGTTCACCAATGTTCATGATTGAACTTCCTCCCTTTCCTTTCCTCCCTCTTCTTTCCGCAAAATTTCAGCTTTCGAAATGTGGGTTTTCCAATTCTTGCGTCTAGACTTACTCATTTTTTCTCCCTCCTTTTCCTTTTCACAAAATTGCAGCTTTTGGAATGCGGGTTTGCCAATTCTCATGTCCGAACTTCCGCCTTTTTTCTCCTACCTTTTCCTTTCCTCATAATTGTGGATTGTGGGGTGTGGATTTTCCAATTCACATCCGGACTTTCACCCTTTTTCTTCCTATTTTTTCCTTCCGCATTTTTCCGAACCATTGATTTCTTTGTGGATTCATCTAGAGCCGTCGATCTGAGATCAATCACGGATTTCATCTTATTTTGGCGGACCCGTTATCTACCTCACACCTTTCTCTTGCAGTATTCTTATAGAGTGTTTAGTATTTTGCGGCTCAGATATCCACCGTTGCAAACTGTTAGCTCGACCCAATTCCATTGATTTCTAAATCTTATTTTCTCATGCATGCTTACCCTTGCGGGCTGGTTTATGGTTGTCGATCTCCTCCATGGAATACATGCTCCATCTATTCTCATCGAGACTTACCACTGAAGTGGATTTTTCATATAAGGCCTATTTCCAAGGTCGTGCTTACATTTACTCTGGTCTGACCCTCCTATCCAACCATTTAGCCCATACATGGTGCTAACACCCCCATTGGAGATGTGTTTACCTCCTTGTAGGATGTCTTTATTGTGTCTAGACATTGAGGTACAACCTTCGTTGTAAGCCGGGGAAATAGTCCCCAGTGTGAAATCATGTAATGTGTATTTGGAGTCTCTCTAGGATAATTCATCCCTGTTAGGGAAACAGGTTGGCCCCAGTCATGTAATAGGCTAGTCACTTGATTAGTATAAATACAGAGGCACCCTCCCTCATTTATACACACCTAAAACTCACTCATGTTCGCATGAGAGAGAGAGAGGCAAAGGAGGAGAGATAGATAGTTACTGAATACTTCTTATTATTGGGTTTGATCATCTTATGACACAGTTTTTGCGACTGTACTATTTGAGGAAGTTTATGGGGTTTTCTCGTTTATGGTTTCCCTGGTGAAAATATTTATATATTATGTATTTGTTATATCTTATGCATCTTGTTGTACTTGTTATTCTTTCAGATAAATATACTAATTAATCTAATAAGATCTTGAAAACTAACATGGTATCAGAGCCTCTCTGAAAGAAGGAACTATGCAGTTGTGGAAACTAGGGCTTACTATTTCAAGGTGTTCTCTCCACATATCATCAAGAAAAGAGGGCTAGGATAAAGCAACTCAGTAGGGCACATATTTTGGTGGAATCAATTTAAGCTTTGAAGAAGTTTCAATTTTGACCTTGTCACTAGTGCTGGGAGAAACCCTCATTCTTCAGAAAGTGACCCTCCTGAGCAACTCTCCTCAAGGAGGCGCATCTTTCTATCCAAACAGAATTCTCAAACTCCAAGTTTGAAAAATTAGGGTTTCTCTAACAAACCCTAGGTTAGTTAGCTCCAGAACTAGGTCAAACACCTCAAACCAGTAAGATCTAAATATTTGTTATTTCCATTTGAGGTTCTCATTTGAAAAATATGACTCAGCATACTCAGCTTGAGGACAAGCTTGGAGGGTCTGATAACTTTCGAGCATGAAAGTATAGAATCTCCCTGATCCTTGAAGAAAATGATTTGGATCAGTACATCACTGAAGAGGTTCTAGAACCAGAGGGAGATGAGGCTAAGGATGCTCACAAGATAATTATGGCTAAGTCCAAGAGAATCATTGCATATTATATTAAGGATCACCTCGTCCCCCATGTGTCTTCATTCAAGACACTGAAGGGAGTATATGATGCTTTGACAAAGATGTTCGAAGGAAAGAACATCAACCGGAAAATGACCTTGAGGAACCAATTGAAGAATGTGAAGATACAAAACTCTGAGACTATACAGTCTTACTTCAAAAGGGTTTCTCAAATCAAAGAAAAACTTGAAGCGTTTGAAGAAAATGTCGAAGAAGGAGAAATTGTAATGACTATCTTGAATGGTCTCCCTAGATCATGGGACTCATTCATTTAATGAATCTGTGCAAGAAGGAGGTTGATCTCTTTCAGCAGACTCCGAGAAGATTGTGCACAAGAAGAAGATCAACTCATGACAAGCGAATAGAATATGGGAGCAACTAAATATCAATCTCTCATAGTTCACACCAGGAAGAACTACAAGAAGAAGGAGAAGAAGGAGAACTTTCATTACAACAAGAAGAAGGACAAGAAACAAAAGAAGACCAAGAGATATCCTTCCAATGTTCGATGCTATACTTGTGATGAAAAGGGACATTTTGCAAGATACTGTCCCATTAGGAAAAAGAGACAGCATTCTCATATTGTCGAATACAATGAACCAACAAACAAAAGATTCAGAAGAGAGAAGGATGATTCATATGAAGCGTATGTGTTAATCTCAACACTTATTGGCACTATCTCACACTGAAGAAATGATTCGATTGTGGATAATGGATCTTCTAAACACATGATGGGATACAAGGAATCATTCGTTAATATGTATGAACATGAGTCAGCTCATAAGGTGAAACTTAGGGATGATTACCAGTACCCCATAAAAGGGAGTGGAGAAGCTTCATATAAGCTAGAATCTAGGAAATCTTTAAAGATGAAGGATGTGCTACATGTTTTAGGTTTGAAGAAGAGTCTTCTCTCCATCTTTGCACTAGATGCAAAGGGAATGAGAGTTTCCTTTGTCAATGGCCAAGTTCTAATGTGGCATAAAGGGAAGACAATAAATGATGCAACTGTGATTGGAGAAGAAGACAGAGGCTTGTACAAGCTAAAGGGACATCCTCAACAAGCATTGGTTAATGAGTTAATTGAACCAAGCGAATTGTGGCACAGAAGGATTTCACATGTGCACTACAAATTGCTATGAAAGAAACGCAGTATCTGGACTACCAGAGATGCAAGCAAAGCATGAAGGAATTTGCAAGGGATGTACACAAGGAAAGAATGCAAAGAAGAAATTTACTAGCAGTGATAACAAGGCTAAAGGAATACTGGAGATAGTACACTCGGATGTATGCCGACCCATGTCTTCTAGCTCATTAAGTGGGTATGTATACTATTTTTCCTTTATAGATGATTTCTCATGTAAGACTTGTATATATTTCTTGAAAGAGAAAAATGAAGTTTTCAGCAAGTTCAAGGAATATAAATCCTTGGTCGATAACCAAACCGATAGGAAGATCAAAACTCTACGGTTAGATAATGACAAATAATTCACCTTGGAAGAATTCAAGGAAATGTGCAGAGAGTCCAAGATTAAGAGGGAGTTGAGCACTCCATACAATCCTCAGTAGAATGGGGTTGCAGAATGAAAGAACCGAATCATCATGGAAGCAACAGAAGCAATGCTACATGACCAAGATCTTCCTATGCACCTTTGGGTGGAGGAAGCACATACAATTAGGTATGTACAGAACCATAGTCTTCATCGAGTACTTGAGAACAAGACTCCAAAAGTGGCTTTCTCAGGAGAGAAACTAGAAGTCATCCATCTAAATATATTCGGATTCTCGGTGTACATACATATCCCAAAGGAGAAGAGGACCAAGATCGATCCATCCGAGAAGAAGGGTATATTTGTAGGATATTGATACACCAAAGGCCTAACGAATATATTTCCCAGGATTCAAGAATATCGACATTAGTAGAGATGTAACTTTTGATGAAGACTTGGCATACTTCAAATCCAGGAGGACACCTATTCAAGAGGATGAGGAACTTGAAGAAACGAGAGCTTGAGATATGGAAATTGGAGAAGCAATTCCAGAATACCATGAAGATCATGACATGGAAGAACCACAAGAGACAGTAGAGACAATCCTTGAGAAGGACTCCCACAAGAGGAAACTGGCATGGGAATGAGAGCTCATACAAGAAGCAGGAAGGTATGGTGCTCCTGAAGGAATACATAGAGAAAGGAAAAGGGCAAATCCCTACAATAGCTATGTGGACCTGTTGTGTGACATCATTGACAGAGAACCTTCCACCTATGAAGAGGATGTAAAAAAGAAAGGATGGAAGGATTCTATGATCGAGGAATATCAATCGATCACGAAGAATAATGCATGGGATATAGTTCCGAGACCGAAAAAGAAGTTTGTAGTACTGACTTGAAAGTGGATCTACAAGATCAAGCATGTTACAGATAACAGCATCGAGAAATACAAGGCAAAGTTTGTAGCATGAGGATTCTCAGAGAAAGAAGGCATAGAATACGAAGAGACATTTGAACCCATGGCAAGGTACACTTCTATTAGGACAATACTTGCATTGGCAGTAGTTATGAAATGGAAGATACACCAAATGGAAGTCAAGACAACTTTCTTGAATGGTGTAGTCGAGAAGTAAGTGTACGTGGAACAACCATTGGGATTCGAGACATGTGATAGGAAGACCCATGTGTTTGAAGAAGGCCTTGTATGGATTGAAGCAGGAATCGAGGACATGGTATGACAAGATGGATAGATTTCTGATGAGCCTAGGCTTTACCAAGAATAAAGCAGATTCCAACCTTTACTTCAAGGTTGAAGATGGAAAAACATTAATACTCCTGCTATATTTCGATGACATGTTCCTAACAGTAGAAGAGGAACTCGTTAATGATGCAAGGAGGAGACTTGCTACATAGTTCAAGATGAAAGACCTAGGTATGATGCACCACTTCTTAGGAATGGAGGTGTGGAAGAGTGCAGATGGGATCTTCCTTGGTCAAGGAAAGTATACGGTGGATATTATGAAGAGATTCATAATGTTGGAATGTAAGGCAATAGCCACACGTATGGCATCTAACTTGAAGCTTCTGAGTGATGCTTCATCTGAGTCAGTTGATGCCACAATGTATCGTCAGATGATTGGCTCATAAATTTACCTGACGAATATGAGGCCATACATATGCTTTGCAATGAACACCCTGATCCAGTTCCTAATAGATCTGAGACATGTTCACCTGATACCTGAAAAACATGTATTGAGGTACCTAAATGGTACAGTGTAGTATAGGCTCAAGTATGATACAAATCAGAAGATTAACCTGCACGGTTATGCTGATTCGGATTGGGCAGGTAGTGCCATTGACAGGAAGAGAACTTCATGTTGCTGCTTCAGTTTGGGATCTAGCATGATCTCCTGGTTCAACTGGAAACAATCATGTGTGGCGTTGAGTACAGCCGAGGTAGAGTATGTTGTCGCTTGCTTAGCTAGTTGCGAGGCAATGTAGCTACGAAAGCTACTGTCTGACTTATTTGATCTCCATTGGATGTGACTTGTATCTTCTGTGGCAATCACTTGATTAGTATAAAAAGGGAGGCACCCTCCCTCATTTATACACATCTCACATTCACTCAAGTTCACATGAGAGAGAGAGAGAGAAAGAAGCAAGGGAGGAGAGATATATAGATGATGAATACTTCTTATTACTGGGTTTGATCATCTTATGCATTAGAGGAAATTTCAACTCAAAATGGGCCTTTTAAATTTTATTCAAATTCCATGTCATCATGTGTTAGCCAATGAAATTGCTTTAAATTTGAAATACCGTATAGGTCTTAAACACTTTTTTAATATAAATTTGGGGATAGGTATCATAAAAAAAACTAATTTTTTTGTTTGTATTTTTGACATATTTCCCCGTGTTTTTACTCAAATTTTGATCGGGAGAGCTCGTTGGATGCGGAATTAAATTCTGCATCCAATGAGTACCCACTCGGCATACTTTTGACGGACCCCGCTACCCCAAAAACAAGAAATACCTGAAAAAACGGAATGATGATGTCATTATTTCGTTATAATTACAATTACATTTTTAACTAAATATGATCAAAATCCCTTACAAAAACTAGATATTATAATTACATTTTTAACGTTTGTCTTAAAGGATGGAAAGAACCTAAGGTTTTCCCATTCCAAAGAATTATATTATAATCACTATAAATATAAGGGGGAGAAGGATAAATGGATACAATTATCATTTGTAAATATTTATATTATAATGCATCAACAAGTTCTCAATTATTATTAACGATAAAATTGTTATTTGTACAAACCTAAATAAGAAAAGAGTTCATTGTATTCATGGGATATGGACAAGACTAAAGGAATACATATTTAATAATAAAATTATTAAGAAAGTGGAAGTCTTTAGACTTCCATATGGATGGAAAAGTAATTAAAAGCGTCAGATATGTATTTTAAGACATGTTTATGGATCAATTAGTGTTATCCTTAAGAATAGGGGGAATTTTACCCCTTGGAGAAAAACATATTCATGGGGAAAATTCATGCCGAGTGGAATGAGGGGAATTGTGCCTTCTCCTCTATTGGGCATCTAGGAGTATTGAAGGAGTATCATTCACACTTCGCAAAAATGAAGAGGAACGGTCGCAGCCTCACTCGTCTTAAAGGATAAATCACATCCCTTTTAACATTGGGTTACAGGTTTGAACTTAGTTTTCAAAGAAAACATTGTTAATTCTTCTCTTCTTCATTGTATTGTTGTTAATAAGGTGGAAAAAGGGTGATCTTTTTCTTTAAAAAAAATTTTAATTATGATTTTTTAATAGACTTTAATTGTGGCATAAATGCGTTTTGGTGGAGAGATCCGGTATAAAAGTTATATAACTATAGAGGGTAAATCAAGCAAAGGTTTGGTCTCTTGGCAATGAGAACCAAAGTTGGTATTCACTTTAATGTGTTTATCATTTTCCAAATCATTTTGAATCTCTTCACGATAAGAGTCACTTACATTTGCTATTTTGGTGTACCCTTCAGCTCGACCCCTTGTGGAGAGTCGATGCATCTTTTTGTTGATCTCACAATCTTTGTCAAACATAGGAAGAAGGCAATCTCGGATTTTGTGAAACCAGAATATAGTTTTGGACACTTATAAATCATGCTATTGGTGGATCTTAGCCTCCCAAGTTGGAAAGCTAGCTCTATCTTATATAGATATGCTCATAAATGTATGGTTTGGTGTACATAATTACTATAATTTGTAAAATTTTATGCAGAGTAAAATATTCCAACATTGTATGGAATTTACATTTATACGATGTTCAACCCTGGAGCTAGTACTTTAGTTCCTTACACCTACACTTTTGGGACTCTGGCGTGTTCTCTCAACATGGAGATTCAAGACTTTTATTATTCATTTTTACAATTGTAGATTCCTAGTTTAGCTTCTTGGTGGAGAGCTAGAGAGAGTTGGTCACCTGAGAAGAGGAACATCGTTTTTATTGTTCAGTTAACAATTGTCTTCTCTAAGAAGAATATGGAGCAATCCTCTATGTCAAAGTTTAACATGGGGTTCAACCAAAAGGGTGCCAAACTTGGTTGGATTTGATTAGTGAACTGCAACGCTTTTTGTTTCAATTATTGAACTATATCTATATGTGTGGGGTATCCAACAAGGACTTAGCCTTGGATTGAACCCTTATAGAACTGCCTTGACACAGTAAGTCATTATTGTTTAAAACTTGAATGAGAGTCAAGAAAGGGTGCAGCTTATGGCCCTGTCTCAATTCATATATATATGTATATATTATTTGTTTGAGCTTATGTACAAGATGAAAGGAAAGTGTAACCAATTACCTTCCCTTTTGTTCAAAAAAGATGAGCACTTTAAGTGTAGACACAATCTTCCTGACATGGTGTTAACTTATACTAAACACTAAGTATAGGTTGTGTACAATAACCGGAACGAACCTTAACATGCTAGGTTACAAAAGAGAGAGGATTCTCTCTATATTGTGATTCTCTATCGCCTAGTGGATTCATGCCTGACTCAAGGGTGGCCTCTCGGTAGGAAAACATACGTCAAACAGAGAGCTAGTTGGTTGAGAGGGAAGTCGAAGTCAAGTCCTAAGTCGTTTCCTTATGTCTCAGTTAGATAAGTTTTCCTTTGGCGTATATGTTATCCTTGTTTGTTATGTGATGAGATAACTAAGTTTATGAATTCTATACATATGTAATTGTGATTATTTATGTAAATGTTATTACTATTGCATCTCAATGACTACCCACATTGTATTTTGCACATGGAAGTGATAGTTATGGTAGATTCTCAAAGAAAAATTGATGAAACTCTTATGAGTAAAAGAAAGATGTTAACTATTTAACTCATGTTATACTATTGTAAAAGTATGTTCATTCAAATAAGAAATGAGAATATATTTAACATGATCATTCATTCAAGTAAAAGTATCAAAAGTGTTGACTGGATAATTGTTCTTATCATTTATGAGATGAACAAATAGCCTTTACCTTCAAATATGTAGAAGATAATTTCTATATTTTCCTTGATTTAACAGTATGTTATATTCTAGATTATCATTCAAGTGTGATTGGATTACATTGAGAAAAATAGCTTTCTGGATGGTTCACTTTACATAAAACTTATATTAACATTTGAATATTTGTTAAGAATCCCATGTCCCTCGTGAATTTTGTGGAATGGAGGACAAGGACTTGATAGGTTAGCTTAAAAGTACATTAGAATGCTTTCCTTATATATTGGAACGTGCTATATATAAGCATATTTATTTGATTATAGATGAGTTCTCTATGGGAGAGTAAGTAGGCTTTTACGTGTCTAAAGTTAAGGACTAATGATGGACATTGTTCCTTTAGTTCTTAAAATAGGGAATTGATAATCACAAGTCCTTAATGTGCTCTTAGGACCTTGACGACTATTAATGTGAACGAAAGTAAATATTTTAATGGTGAGTTAACTATGTTTTGCTAATATGATTGATGCATGTAAGTGGATGCAAGTTAACAAGGATTTTATTAATGATCTAACATGTCCTTTAGATAATAATATAAACATGTTTGGTTTGTTCAGTTAATAAACAAATTTATAGAGGAGTTTGTCTATGTTACAAAGTTATCAAAGCAAGTTCTCAACACTAGGACGTGACTAGGACCTAATGGACTCGCCTACATACTTGTATGTGTAAACTTTGTCAATAAATGCTTATTTGAATACAAGATTTTGTGTTTATTTATTGACATGCATGTTATAGAAAGATTATTGTTCAATGTTATGATTGTCAAAGTGCATAAACTAGGTTTCTTACGAACGTGTGTTGGAATGCGTGTAAGCAAGTTTACATAGATTTGAATGCATGAATAAATGCATGAAGAGTGAAGTTTGTCTAAAGATAGACAATGTGATATGTTTGGTTTCATTAGGTTGTGAATATTTGTGAATGAGGAAATGAATACAATACAATGCTAACAATGGTTTAAGTTAGCGGACCTATGTAAGACATGTTTATGCTATTTTACATACATAATATTGAGTAAAGTGAAAGTCTATGTTTAGCCTATTGAAAATTTTGCTAGAAAGATTAAGTGCATGGTACTAACACATCAAGTCAAGGACGTTGAACGAAATACATGATGAAGTAAAGTTAATGGTAGCACTAAATTTTTAATGTAAATTCAAGCTTAGAGAAAATAACGCAATGAGATTATGCAAAAGGCAAGAGTTTATCAGCATTCAAAAAAGTAACTTCCTATTATATTTTATAGTTTTCTTTATGAGATTATGATGTAAATAATTTCTTACAAGAAATCACAAGTAAAGAATTCAGGTACACACAGTTGCAAGAAGTATCGCCATGTGGGAATCAGTGAGACAAGCGAGGACAAAGGATAAACTCCTTGATGGAAAAGGTAACATCTTGAATCAATATGATTCCTTGATTATTATGAATGGTTAGCAATATGTTATCATTTGATAAAACAATTGCATATTTGGAAAGACATAATTTAGATAACTTGATATGCCAAGAATATAAATTGTAAGAAGTTTTGAAAAAATCTATTGAAGTTTTTGAGTATAGTAACTATAGAATTTTTTAAAATGATTAGTTGTGTACATGCATATATATTATAAGTATCAAGTTATGCATAGTGATAATGCGTTGTTTAAACCTATTGGATGTGTAATGTTGTTAATTAATTCCTAGAAGACTTATATAAACATGTCTTGATGTTGAGCGTGTAATCTCTAGAGCATCAAGATTATTGAATTACCATGTTGATAGGGTGTTGCGCTAACGGGATTAGGAACATCAAGTATGTTCAGGAATTGTTAAAAGTTTGATTTGATGTGGATATGGTAGGCTCTTGAACATCGAGTATAAGTGATGATCATGACATTTTATGTATTCAACGTTTATTCTTGAAAAAATATTAAATATATGTCATTATGATTAGCAGTGCCTTGATGGTATTATAGGTAATGAACTGTGGCAATTCCAATAAGACCATAACTTAAGAACTAAACATAAATTTATGAAACCTGCAATAAGAAAATAAAATTAACACAATCAAGATTAAACAAATAAATAGTAATGAAACTTTTGAGCTGATCACAGGGGCTTCCATGGGTTATAAGGCTCTTAAACTTAAAAAAATAATTCTACATTAAAAGTTAAATTATAAAGACGAACATATAAATAATTATTATTATTTTTTTTTTTACTGAAACGGTTATAGGCCTTTTAAATTGATTTCCTGGCTAATCAGCTGCCAGTAGCTTTACAATTAGAGATTCTAAAACAACTTATACATAGAGTCCAGAGTTTCAGGCATCTTAACTGCTCCCTTTACCAACTGTCTGGAATTTGCTGAGAAGACATAGAACATCAAGAAGAGCTTAAACAAAGAGAAGGCAACTAGAATACCTGATGCAATCAAAGAGATAGGAAGAATTCAACGATCTAATAATGGAGTCTTCCTTGACAATTATAGAGGTGTGCCTTTGAGCTGGAGGAAGAACATGCTGCTGCACCTTTCCCTCTGTCAAAAGAGGACGTGGAATGCTGTCAAAACTGGGCGTGATCTGAAGACTGCCCATCAATATTCTAAAAGACAGGCCAAAAGGAAATCACAAAGAGAGACTTTTACTGAACCGGCTCAAACATTATAGTGCTTCAGATTCTTGTTTTTGGATCTCAACGAGTGCCTTGCTGGGCACTAATAACGCTGGGAGATATCGATGGCATCTCCATGATAAACACATTAAAATCCCAAACCAGATAAATCTATGGCAGGAAATATTTACCATAATTGACCGGCTTATAGAATGTAATCCAATCAAAAAGAAGAGTCTCCATCGTTGTTTTTCAGCCAGCCTATGCCCAATTCCATTTCCCCAATGCCGGGAATGGCAGAGATGAAAGAGATTAAAGGCTGGAGAAATCTGCCTGATAAAGGCTCGATTCTTTAATTCTGAAGAGACTTGGAGAAAATTACTCTGTTCCACTCGATCCTCCTAGCTTCCTCTAATCGAACTATCCCTCAAGAGCCTCAGCCTTCACGTGGGATCTTCAAAGACTGAGATCTGAATAAGCTTATTTCTTTCATTGACTGGGAACTGTATACACTTAAATCTTCATTGACAGAGGTCTGTAAACACTTATTTCTTCATAGACTGAGGGTTGTATACACTTATTTCTTTCAAGGGCAGGACCAAGAACCAGAACTTCACTGACCCTAGGGGATAGGCATGTAATCTTCATTTCCATTTACTATGATGATTCCTTTGCTTAACGAGGCACCTGTATTGGCTTCATTGTCTGCTATTTGATTGATGTTTTAGAGGATGTGGTAACATTTAACTTTTTCAAAGGCTTTCAGCTGAAAAGTGATTTTCCGGTGATAGTGGGCCAATCCCATACAGTTGAAGGCTTTCTTCAGATTGAGAGCCTGCATGATGATTCGGGAGTCACCAATAATAGCCAACTTATTTATAGACAGACTTCTGCCTTGCATCAGTCCTTGCCAAATGGCAAGGATTTCTGCAATGTTATTGGAATTTTGTCCCAATCCCCAGGCAAATTTGAGTATAATATTCCCTGACATGTCTAGAATGGCTCCTCCACTTCCCGCAGGTCCGGGGTTCCCTTTCGAGGCCCCATCTACATGCAGTATATGCTTGTTCAGAGAGGATCTCCATTTTATAAATTCTTGCTCCTCTAGCTTGATTTCCCATGGAGAGAAATGCTTAACAGTGTTCTTGGTTCTGGTCAGCAGGTCTGGATCTAGCCCTTGAAACCAACTATACTCCTTTTTGTCCAGGCTAGCTTCATTGGTGATTTTGGAATTTGAGGCTACCAGCTCTCCTATCAGCGCCTTTACTTTGGTTGGAACTTGGGCTGGTGAAACTGCCTTGTCCCTGAAAATTCTGTTATTTCGTTCCAGCCACAATTTCCAGCAGTAAATTTTAGGAATCCACATCCAGCAGTGCTTTAATAAGTTCAGACCAGAGAAGGAGAAGGGCGCATTATCAGTCCAGGAATAAAACAAGGAAGAGATGGAAGGAGGGGGGGCCAGGTTCAGCTGTGCAAGCAGGGAATTCCAGAGTTCTAGAGTGTAGGGGCACTGAAGAAAGAGATGGGTCGAACTTTCCTCGTGACAGGCACAAAGAGGGCATCTTGAGGGCCCCTCCCATCCTCTTTTCAAAAGGTTGTCCCAAGTTAGAATACTGTCATGAAGAAGGGACCAACATAAGTGATCTATTTTGGGAAGAGAGGGAAGAAGCCAGATATTTTTCCACCTAGAGGGGTTCGGAGCTGCCCAAGGAATGGCTTTTAAGGAAGCATAACCAACAGCAGCATTGTAAAGGCCTGAGGAGGAGCCCCAGCCTCTTTTGTCCTTCAGCTTAGCAGAAGTGGGGGAGAGACCTTGAAGAGCCTCTAAGAGGGAGCATGCTTCAATCTCGAGTTCATGAGGGACAGCCCCCAGGTCCCATTTTTTCCAAGTGTCATCCGGGATCCAGCTGGATAAATCCCAAAGAGTGAATTTATTGTTCAAGTGAAGCCAATTTTTGATATTCTCTAGTCCTTCCATATCTTTTAAGGGGGACTGCCCTAGAATGGAGTCATCCCAGAACTTAATTTTGGAGCCATTTCCCGGAATCCAAGTGAGTTTTGAGGTAATCAAATCAAGGGATTTGAGACAAAGAGCAAGGATAGGAGAGCCTTTCCTTGTCCTGGGAGGGCTATCCAGGCTCCTCTCTTTGTGCTCTCTGAAGTACTTTGTCCTTAGCGCTTTGGAGCTCCATGTTGTTTTACCTCTTATCATTTTCCACAGGATCTTTCCACCCATAGCCAAATTCTGAGTGGCCACATCTCTGATTTGCAGCCCTCCTTCACATTTGGGGGCTTTGACCTTATCCCAGCTGACAAGGTGCATTTTCCTTCCTGTATTCCTTCCCCCTTCCCAAAGGAATTTTCTTAGAAGGTTGTCTATATCTTTCACGATTCCTTTTGGGGCTAACAGCATCGAAGCCTGGTAGAGAGGAAGGGAGGTTAGGACAGAGTTGATGAGAATAGTTTAACCTGCTTTATTTAACCAGGTAGCCCCCCAAGCCATGATTTTGGCCTTAAGTTTGTCCACCAAAGGCAGCCAAATGTTCCTTCTGGGTGTAGCTTTGACCAGTGGAATTCCAAGATATTTTATGGAGTCCCACGTGGAGGTTCCTTCCATTTCCAGCGTTCTTGAGATACCTGTCATTTCAATGGGGGGGCAGTTCCAGCCATAAATTTTGCTTTTCCTCAAGTTGATTTCACTGCCTGAGATATCAGTGTAAGCGTCCAACTCTTTCTTGAAGGATCTTGTTGTGGCTAGGTTAGCCTGACCCAATAGAAGGGCATCGTCAGCAAATTGAGCATGGTTAATTTTCTTCACTCTAGGGGTAATTGTGAGCCCCTTTAAAGAGCGTTGTTGAAGACAATTGTCCAGCTGGAAACTAAGGACCGAAGCTTGAATGACATAGAGCAAGGGGGACAAGGGACAACCCTGCCTGAGCCCCCTAGAGGCATGGAAGAAATTAGCTGGTCTCCCATTTACCAAGGGGGCGATCTAAGGTCCCGAGATACAGGCTCTGATCCATCTGATTAAATGGGGATGGAAGCCTAGCTTGAACATAACAACAAAGAGAAAATTTAGCCGAACTTTATCAAAGGCATTAGCGAGGTCCAGTTTAACTATCATACCTTTCTCCTTATGCTGGCAGCTTGAGTGAATGGCCTCTTAGACCAGGATGATGTTGTCCTGAATATGTTTTTCCTTGATGAAACCCCCCTGATTTTCTGGAATGATCCTGGGAAGAACATTTTTTATTCTATTTTCAATGACTTTAGTGATTATTTTGTACCCTGTATTGCAGAGAGAGATAGGCCGAAATCTGGAAAAGATTTGGGCCCCTTTCTCTTTGGGAATTAACGCCAGGAAGGATGAGTTAGTGCTCCCTCCTATTTTGCTGCAGTTCTGCGATTTCCTCACCATCTTGACCAGATCCTTCTGAATGATGTCCCAGCATGCAATGTAGAATCTTCCTGTGAACCCGTCTGGCCCTGGAGCTTTATCAGGGTTCATAGCTTGGAGGGCGTTTCTTATTTCCTCAGTCGTGATGGGACGAGTCATATTTCTGTTATCTTCCTCATTGATTAGCGTGGGGAGAACATTAAGAGGGTATCGATCCAGTCGAGGAGATGATTCCAGATCTTCAGTGAACAGATCGTTGTAGAAAGAGAAGGAAGCGTGCTTGATCTCTTCAATTTGATTGAAGATTTGGCCTTGAAAATGAATTTCTCTGATGCTGTTGTAATTCTTCCAGGATTCTGCTTGTTTGTGGAAGTAAGAAGTGTTTTTATCGCCCTCTTTGAGCCATAGACAGCGTGCCTTTACTTGCCAATAATGTTCCTCTCTTCTCAGCGCCTTATGGAGAGATTTTTGCAAATCGAGCTCCACAACGAGCAACTCTAGGGTGATCGTGGCACTCTCCAATAGCAGCTGGTGATTTCCTAGAGCCCTTTGAGCTTCTTTCCTTTCAACGATGGGGGAGGGCAGGAGCTTAGCCCAGCTTTTGAGGGCTGCTTTGAGCCTTCTCAATTTTTCTTCCCAAATGAAGAATGGTGACCCAGTTACTGAAATTTGCCAGGTTTCCGAGACCAGATCGAAGAAGCCATCCATGGAGACCCAGAGGGGGCTGAATCTAAATGGGATAGGGCCCAGATTTTCTCCTGGAGACAAGGAGAGGGATATTGGCTTGTGGTCAGAGGTGTAGGCCTGGAGGATTTCAGAAATTGCAAAGAGCCCCAGAGTAAGGAAGGAAGATTGGACAAGGAAATGATCCAGCCGGGCAGCAATGTGCCCTGGGCCAACTCTTTTATTCGTCCAGGTAAACTTGCCTTTACTAGGTTTTATATCCTCTAGCTCCCATTCCATAATAATGTCTTTGACCCACTCCCGAGCCGAGTCTCTTACCCGAGAGCCTCCTTTTTTTTCCGAAAGGGCAAGAATTACATTCATATCACCAGCAAGAATGATATTGTCGTGCCGGTTGGTGGACAGGAAGGAATTCAGTGAGTCCCAACACTCTCTTTTTTCAGATAGAAGAGCAGGGGCGTAGATGTTGAAAAGGCTAATCTGATGCCCTGTATCTCAATGGTTCAGCTTCATGAAGAGCCAGTGGGTAGTGCTGTGATCCTCTAGCAGGTCAAGATTTTTGGAGTTCCAGAAGGTGGCTAGGCCTCCTGAGGCTCCCCTAGCACTGACTGCTCTTCCATCTCCTTTTTTCCAAAACTTTTTGCTAGCCTGGATGGTCTCAGGCTCTTCCATCTTCGTCTCCTGGATCATAAGTATCTTCGGGGAGTTCATTCTTACTAAGTCTTTAATTGCTTCTTCTTTAGCCTTGCTTCCCATACCTCTGCAATTCCAGGAGACGAATTGCATTAAGATCCGGAGGGGGGGGGTGGCTCCTTTCGGAGCCTGGCCTTTCTTTGAAGATCTGGTTTCTATCATGTCTGGAATGGTTTGTTGGACCCCTGCTGTCACGTCCCTGTATGATTTCTCCTCCCTTTTTTTCCATTCTGGTTTCCTTCCTCTTGGGTTCTTTTCAGGGGTACCAACCGAGCTGTTGGTCTCTATAGCCCCCTCATCTGATTCAGCCCCCGGATCTGAGCCTATGGTGATGTGCTCATCATCCGATTTCTGAGGTTCTTTTGCTAGCTGGTCTCTATTTTCCTTAGCCGGATCTTTTGAGGGAGACGTGGGTTGTGAAGCTATCTCAATAGTTTCTTTCGCCGGTTCCTTTGATGTTGCTGTGCCTTCTTTCAATGGTTCCTTCGGAGGTTTTGGATTCACCCGGGGTTGATCTTTCGCTTGAACAGCTATGGGGTCTTTGGTTTTTGGGGCTGCTTTGCTTTTCTTAACCTTTTGCTAGCCTTCAGCTTCTTCCTTCTCTTGGGTTTGGTTCTTCGGACAGTTTCTCTGGAAGTGCCCATGTTCTTGGCAGGCTCTGCATTTAAATGGGAGATGTTCGTAGTCCACTTTCTGGTAATGAGTCCAGGTGACCACCATTAGTTTCACAGCTTCCAGGAGCCCTGCCTCAAGATCCACTTCAACACATATTCTTACACAGTTGTAATTGGCCTTGTTGTCTGCCTTATCAACAAACTTCCCTATTCCATTTCCTATCACTTGCAGCGATTCATAGTTCCAGCAGTGGACCGGCAATTTGGGGAGCCTGACCCATACCGGCACCTCCTTGGGAAGATCTACCGTAGGGTCAAAATCCGGGGTCCATCGGTTCAGATACAGCCCCTGGGTTCCCATAAAGTATGGGCCGTTTCTGAAGATGAGGTCCTTATCCTCCTTGTTAATAAATTCGAAGAGGAAGTAGCCGCTGCTCAGGGGGTAGCAGGTGACTCCTTGCTTGAGATGCGGCTTCTAGTTCCTTTGGATCCAGTCATCTGTTGTTTTTGCCGAGGGCCAAAGCCCCATGAACTGACCTACCAGACCTCTCTCTGACAGAGCGAGGGAAATCTTGACCGAGGTCGACTCTGGCAAGGCGATTTCAGGTATTTCCTCAAGCTTTTTGATGAATTTCGGCACCGTGAAAGGGGTTTTCCTCTTGCCTCCGCTGGAAACCAGTCTCCTGAAAGCATCCAGCTCTACTGAAGGGGGGGGAAGGGGGTCCCCGCCCCCTGGGGCGGCCATTACTGCAGCCTGAAACCCTTGATCTCCTCTTACTCGCGTGCTCCCAGTCTGAAGCCAGAGCGCTGGCGAAAAAATCATGGGGATAGGTTGTTGGTCAAATCCTTTTGTACATATAAATAATTAATTACTCAGTAATTGTAAATAAATTATTGTATGGTTATGAGTAACCTTGTTGTGAATGGACATAAATCTCGTATAAGTTAATTGTAAACATTTTACTCATCCCTAAAGAGATAAAAGGCCAAATTGGGAAAGGTAGTTACTGGCCAAGAAAGTCCTAGGCATATATAAAAATAAAAAGCAGGCATAAGGGGGGAAATAAACCCTTTCGCTTTAAAAAAGAAAAAAGTAAAAGAGAGCTTCTAGGTTCTACTTTAATTGAGCTATCAGGCTCCGTGGTAAATAATATCTATCAGTATCTGTGAGATAAAAGTGAGCTACCAGGATCTGTGAGATAAAAGTGAGCTACCAGGATCTGTGTAACTTTGTGTGAGCTATCAGGCTCTGTGTGGTTATGTGTGAGCAGTTAAGCTCATGGAAACTAGAGAGGCATCAAACTCTAAGAGACAGAGCTCATAGTCTCTGAGAGGTTTCAGGATCTAGGTAGTAACTTTCCCTATGGTATTTGATGGCACTTGAATAATAAATACTAATAAGTTAAGTATGAATTCTGGAGGAAACAAATAATGATAATAATAAACAAAATTACGGGTGAAAACGTGAAGTTGGATAACACTTCTGTGAGAATCGAGTGCCTGAGCAACATAGCAGATGTTATTCGGTCGAATAACTATATTTATTCGACCAAATAATGGTTTTATTCGGCAGAATAGCTATAGCTATTCAGCCGAATAACAGATCCTTTATTCGGCCGAATAACTTTTAACGGTGAACCGTTTAATTTGACGAAATGCATAGCCGACCGGTAATTTTTACCGGCGTGTCAATGTTTATTCGGCCGAACAATTGTTTGGCTGAACAATGGTTCAGCCAAATAATTGTTCGGCATAAAAGGTCGATTGCGGCCTCATTTTCACTATTTCCGCCTACAGTCGATGGTTTCCGCTCGCATGTTGCGCCACCCTGTCGTGCTTGTTCTGCCACCTGTCCCGCCACCTGATTTGTCACCCATCGTCCTCGCCTTCACCTGTATTTCCACCTTTTTTACGTTGACATGAACGTTCGCCACCCTGCCATCTGTTTGACACTCTCTCAGCGTGGAGGTCTGTTCGGCGTGGAGGTCTGTTCGTGGAGGTCTGTTCGACGTGGAGGTTTGTTCGTGGAGGTCTGTTCGGCGTGGAGGTCTATTCATGGAGGTGTGTTCATGTTCTATTCGTGGCCTGTTCATGCTCTGCTCTCTTTTTTTAGGTATTTTGTTTGCAATTTTTTTTATAATTTGAACATTGAACAAGTGATTCATGGCTTGTTGTAGCTAATCGTGTAAATTTGTTTTTCGTCGTAGTTTTTTTTTATTGTATAGTTTTTTTTATCTTAAAGTTTGCATATGTTAATTAGTAGTGTAGAGTTCTTTTAATTTTAATTCTAGTTCATAGGTATTAT
>LPNX010703941.1:9659-26075 GCA_001517045.1 Pseudotsuga menziesii
CTAATATAGGACTAAATCATGCACAAGTAGATAAACTAGGGATCAAACACATCCCAATAATCCATAATCATTACAAACGAAACACTAATTTCACCCACATGCTACAAGCATTTACATGAATAAAACCTTTAAACAAGAAATGAAATTGTAGACTAAGCAATCAACCAGATCAGAAATGAAGCAGTATGATAGGTAAAAAGGCTTATCAGTTTATATATAATCAAAAAAAATTCATCCACTTACATAAGAGTTATAAGTGCTAGCTTGAAATACACAACACAAAAAAGCCTCTCCTTGAGTGAAAATTCGAATGCTACTTTCATCTGATTTCTTACTTTTATCCTTATTTCACAAAAAATAGTTATATAACCAACTAACTAACTTTAGGTTTAAACTTCGAAACAGCTACTAGGATAATTGTCTTTCAAAATAAACTATTATTACAAAAAATAAACCACATGACACCTGTCAATAGTAATCTTTATAGGTTTTGGGTTGCTTCAGCTAGTAATGCAATCCCTTCTAGGGCATGTGACTGTCTTCTAGTTCTCTATTGCTCAACTCCCATGTCTTCAATCCTCTTCAACAATCTATCATTCTGCTAGGTCAAATCTTTAATTGTTTGGTTCAATTCTCCAAATTGGTTTTGAGTCTCCTTCTTTCTCCTTAGAGCTTCATTTGAAATAGAAATTAACTCATGATAACGAGTGTTTATGTCATCTACATCCTCCCTTAACCTTTTATTAGTCATGACTAAACACTCGTTTGTTTCACTCAGAAAACTAATTTGATACTTGCACTACTTCACTGTTTTCTGTAGATTCTCGATTTCAAAATCTATGCATAGTCCCTCTTTTGCTGTTGTTATAGTAGATTTTACCACACCAGGTGAATCACACTTGTATGGCCTTCCCCTATCCCTCTACAGACTCCTTATACCCCTTGGACCATTTTTTGTCCTTTGATGTTTCCTATATCATCCCTAAAAACATGTGAAAATTGATATACGCGACTTTTAAACCTTTTATCGCGTAGATACGTGGGTTTGACCTCTAAAACCATGTACATCGGGATGTGTACAAAAATCCAAATCCTTTTGAAATTTTCCTTTACATGGATCCAACTCACTTGTCTCTTGGCCTTCCATATGCCTTGAGATCGCTCGGATTCAACCTTTAATTACCCCATTGAAAAGCTATATAAGGAACCCTTTGGATACATTGAAGGCATAAGAGAATCAAGAGCAAAGAAACTATAGTCCATTGTTGTTGGAACTTGTGCTTGAGTTTTCATCACTCTGTCCCTTGGAGCACTTTATTGTTCTTCCCAAGCTTGCCTTTTGCTTGTGATCTTGCTATCGAGAGATGGAGGATTGAGGTGGTGGAGGCCCAAGTGAGGGATTCATTTTCTTTGATTCGCAGACGTGCCGACAGAGGTTGTATCCATTGTAATCTTTGATTTTATATTAACAGAAATATCTTTTCCTGTCCAATAATGTATGTTTGAATGAATATTTTATCCATGGATGATTTCAAATGTTTATACGTTGTTGATTATATATGCTAGAGTAGATATAACACCAATATATATAGTATGCTTGTCTTGTTTACTTATTGTTGAGGAAGCGATTCATCAATTCAAGCTGAAGTTGGAAATCTCAACGGGGATATACTTCAACCGTCCGTAATAAGGTACGAGTTTTGATCCTTTAGTGTTAGATATTTGATTTATGTTGCATATTGGAAAGGATTGTTTTCTGGAGTCAAGCTGTCTGTTGTGGTACCCCAAGCCATAGGAATTTCTCTCCGTAACATAATTGGCGACTCCACTGGGGATTAGTTTTCCTTTGGGGGTTTTCTATCGGCATTCAATGACTTTGAATTGCTCTTTTTTCTCTGTTTCTGTGTCCATTCTGGGGGCATGTTAGCCGGGTAGTGTCTGATTGGTGTGAAGTTTGTCTCAGCTTGTCTGTTTGCCTTTATTTTTTATGCACTTTTCTTCCTGTACGTGAGTTTTGAACTCACAGTCACGTATATACGTGGTTTTGACTGCTATATCCACGTACACACGTGGGTTTACTGCAAACAGTCGCGTATGCCCTTAGTTTTTCCTTCTTAAGGAATATTGATTGTTGTTGGGTGAATTTTGATGATTGCTGAGTCTCCTTTGATACTACTAAAGTCTGTATACACCTTTGTTCCTGAACAAAGACGTTTTTTTTAGGGTAAAATTTATTTTTTTGAAGAATGTTCTTGTCATTGCATTTTCGATTTTTTGTTTTGGGATTAGTGCATTAGATTTATTTTACCTTAGTACTTTGTGTGAGTGTTGTTTGAGTGTGCTTGCCGAGTCTGGGGGTTGTAGAATCATTCTTTTGCTTTAGTATCTCATTTTTATTTCAAAAAATCCAAAAATATTTGATTATCACTATGCATTGCATTTTGCATTTTGAATAGGACTTGCACTAGATTTGGATTTGCTTTGAATTATTAGTCAGGATTTCATATAGAAAAGATTGCATTTATCATTTGAAGAAAAATTTTCATTTCACGTAGTAGCATACCCTGTTTTTCATGGACACAATGCATTTGCATTGATTGTTAGGTGTGCATTTTTCTTCATGTTGCGTCATAACACCATTGGTTGCACGGTCATCTACCTTTTTTGAGTAACAAAGACAATTAAAATCAACGCTTAATTAAAATGAACTACACTATTTTATTTGATAGGGTTCACCAACAAGATTAGGTTTTAGGGTCTTGGAATAATTCATTGTGAGTAAATTCTCCAAGACCACTAAACAACAACATGTATGTGTCTGTCTAGGTGAGAGTGTGAAATTCCTTGGTATAATTGGTGTTTCTCAGGATCCTCCTCTCAAAAGGGAGTTAAGCACGAGGCAGTGTGAGCAGTTATTGATTGGGATGACCCCTACTCATAATTGAGTAGCACCAAATATATTTCCAGGATTGTATTTGTATCTGGGGGCTCTTTCGGGAGCTTTGGGCTTTGCTACCTTTCCCATAAAGTCAATCCCGCCTATGACTGTCCACCTGAGAATTGATTATATTGAGGTTACCTTAGTTTCCTTACCTAGGATATCGAGGGGGTACTTTGCAGGGGTTATTCTGTGGGTGTCCCGGCCAGGTTGGGGTTGGACAGCACAGTCGCTTTACGCGTTGAAGCTCAGGGCCATAATAATTGGTTACATACCTCTTCTTGTTGTGTATGGGAGTCTTAAGCCTCTCCTAGGAGAGACATACCTGCTTCATTAGGGAGCTCATTTATCCTACCCTTGATTGCTTGTGTTTGGCTTTAGATTTTATTGGTGTATGCTTTGTGCACGCTAGCTTGCCTAGGGTTTGCGTAATTAGAGAGTATTTTACATGTTTTGAGTCATTGTGGATTTGGGTGTGGCTCCTCGCCATTCTCGTTGGTTAGCAGGACTTCTGCCTTCTACATCTCCTCCTCCTTTGGGAGAGAGAAATAGACGATTTAAGCAGACTACTTTGCACATTGATTCACACACGATGGGAGACCATGAAGAAGGTATTCTTGAGCCACCCTCTCCCATTCAAGTGGAATATGGGGAGTTCAATCCTAACTATGATCCTTCACCTGATCTGACTGAGTTAGGTCCTGTAATTTCTGAGATAGGTACTTTTCATGATAGACATACTTACTTTAGTGTTGATCCCCGATTGATGCATCGCCGGTATGGCATACCGGAAGATAATACTTATTGTGAGCCCTCGAACACTAGTTATGGTATGTCTGGTATGCCCACACATGATTTGGCATTTCATGTCGAGTCGAAGTTTGAGCCTAATGCTATGCTTGGGGGCACTCCTATTCCTTACCAAGTGGAGAGGTTTGGGAGCACAAGTCACATTGCACCTTCCATCCTGGTGGTGGAAGCTACATCACATATTCCTGCTAGGCCTAGGGTTAGTGATCCTATTAGGATACCAGATCCAAGACGAGTGACTATAGGGAACACCACATACATAATTTCACAGATCCCTTTGTCCTCGGTTCCTTTTTCTTTGAATGTTGTTCCTCCACCTTAATCACATGGTCCTTTAGGCCAGAATGTTGCTACGAGTCATGTCCATCCTGCTGTTACTCGACCAGTTGTGTCTCAGGTTCAAGTACTGCCCGTTGTTTTGGGAGGTCGTGTTCATACTTCTAGAGGTCATGTTACTACTTCCGGAGCATATATTCCTACTTTCGGAGCGTATATTCCTACTTACAGAGTGTCTCATGGGACATCTCATGGGATGACTTATGGACCTTATTATGGGACACAGTATGGATAGGGTTATTCACCTTATGGGTACCGGTATCAACAACCTGCTTACTCTCTTAATTATGGCTTTGTAGCCCTGCATAGTCAAGTTACACCACATTATGGTGCTTCCATTCCACCCTACATGGGTGAAACAGGAGGAGGACACTATGGTCAAGGCCATGGTGGTTACGGTAATCAGAGCTATGTGAATCAAAACTATTAGGGAGAGGTGCATAGACCTACTCATCCTAGGCTCCCTTTCCTCGCAACACTAAATCTTCTTGACTTTTCAAGATTGATGAACAATCTTGTATCTCATGACTCGGCTTGGCTGGCTATCCCTACTAAGCTTCCCTCGGACATACCTAAGTTCGAGGGAAAACCTGGAGAGGATCCAAGCGAACATGTTACAACATTTCACCTATGGTGCTCTTCAAATTCCTTACATGAATATTCGATCCATTTAAGGCTGTTTCAATGCACCCTTACAGGGCCTGCTGTGAAATGGTATATAGAGTTACCTAGGGGGGCATTCGCTTTGTTCGATGACCTAGCGATGACTTTTCTTAACCACTTCCAGCTACCAGTGTGTTATGATGTTGGTATGAAACTCTTGTTGACATTTCGGCAGGATAAAGGCACACATATCTCGTACCATATCCAAGAGTGGTGTAGATGGAAGAGGTTGATTAAAGCCTTTATACCGTCGGAATTCCTCCTTGAATGGTTCCTTAAGTCGTTATTTCCTTATATAGAGAAGGATGTTTCTACATCCGAAGCGCAAAATGAGGAACAAGCCATTTTTAGTGCATAGGAACTGGATTTGATTTATATTCAATCCAGTTTGTTATATGAGATAATTCCCAATGCTCCGCGTTCTATTTTTGACCCCAAAGTTAAACTTGGACCACATGCCGATGGCATTGTTGGTTGTGTGAGTGCTAAACATGCAGATTTGGTTGTGAAACAGGTTAGTCAATTGTCAATCAACCAATCCACTTTGGGACAAGCCATGGCTTCGTCTCAACCCACCCAAATAGTGAGTGTACTTTCGGTGCAATAGTCAGACCAGAAGGGTAACCAGCAACCTGGAAGGAATAAAAAGAAGGGTAAGAACAATTATAAGGGTGGGAATAGGAATGAAAAAGCTAATACTAATGACAAGAACACCCGAAATTCCGGGGGGGACAATAAATCTAAATGTAAGGTTAATTTTCCTTGCAAGTTATGTAAGGAGGATCACCTCACTTACTTGTGCCCTCGTATCGATGAAACCTCGAGATTCTTAGCACAGGGCCCAGCTGTGCTGACCAACCCTTTACCTCATAATCAAAACATCAACTCGAGGACCCATGATCAGTCTGGTGGTGATGAATATCCACCGGAGGCTAGTGGTCATGGTTGCATCAACATGGTGCATGCTATGAAGGTTGTGACCTATGCAAAGGACTATGGTTCGTCACAACCCGACCTAAGAAAGGAAACCGATCCACCAGGGACTCCTTTGCGTATTGAAAAACCTGTGGATAAACCTAAAGTTCCAACTCACATTCCTAAGGGATTCCTTAAGCGTTCGGGGCACAATCCTAATGCCCGAGCCACGCAGAACTATTCTGTTATCGAGGATTTGGGACACGTTCCTTGTGCGATGTCTGCACTAGAAGTACTTCAGAGTTGTCCTTCACAAAGGAAGGCTTTGCTTTCTGCCCTTGGTGTGAATAATTATAATTCTTCCTCTGTGATTAAATTTGAAACCGTAGGACTTCAGCCTCGCTTGCCTTACTATGTGTCTCTTTTGATTCATGTAGAATGTCTTAACATGACCGTCAAGTGCACTATGATTGACGAAGTTGCTGCTACTTCTGTGATGTCTTTATCATGTTGGAAGGGTTTAGGTTCCCTTGAGTTGTCTAAATCCAGTACCATGTTGACCGCATTTGATGGAGATCATTTACGCCACATGGGATCCTTCCTTCCCTTAAGGTCCATTTGGGAAGAAATACCATTGCGATAGAGGTTGAGGTGGTAGATGCACCCCTTGACTATAATCTCTTGCTGGGTAGGAATTGGATATACAGTATGTAAGCGATAGCTTCTTCTCTATTTTGCGTTATATGCTTTCCATTTAATGGGAAGATATTTACGATTGATCAAACGTCATTCAAGAATCCGTCGGTTACCACATCTTCGGGAGCTTCAATCCCGATTGTAGAGCACTCTCAGCCGGCGACTGGGAGTGTGAGTGTGGGCATGTATCCATCCCTTATGGGAAGCTTTAGTTTTCTTGCACCTATCCTTATGATAGGGTCTAGTTCCGATGAGGCTTCAACATCTGTGAGATCGATGTCTTTTCACATGAGTCATATGGAAGATCCATGGATTCTTCCCACACCGAATACTTCGAGTGAGCCCATCGTGATGGAAGTGCCGTTGCCTGCAACTATGGTAGCTTATCAAGCTAATCTTGGATGTGTTGCAGAGCCTAGTCCTTCCTCTTCATGAATGGAGGAAGAGGACCCATATGTGTTGCCTACATGGGCAGTTCAGTCTTCTCATGCACATGATTGCCTTGATAGTTTTTTTCCTTCAGACGAAGTGATTATTGAGGCCATGTCAGGGGTTGAGCCACCATGGAAAGAGTTTCATCATAGATCTTATTTCCTTCTCGAGCTTGTTCACTTAGAGTGTGAGGACTTTAGGGAGGTTCTTAGTGAGAGAATTGGTAGTCCCATGGTTCCATTAAGCTCTTTTGGTCTGATGGCTAATGGGAACATGGCGAATATATCTCCTACCATTCCTATCAATATCTCTCACGATCCTGGCAGGATTGAGAATGTCTATATTGGGGCAGAATGTTCCCATGCTAAGATTCAAGAATACACCGAGTTGTTTAAAGAATTTTGTGATATATTTGCTTGGTCTTATGATGAAATGCTAGGTATCGACCCTCGCATTGTTGAACATGAGATTAAAACTTATCCCAATGCTAAGCCTGTTCGACAACGCTTGCGTGCAGTGAGACCTAGGAAAGCACCCGCAATTAAGGAAGAGATAGAGAAACTATTGAAAGTCAATTTTATCTATCCCATTCCCTTGACAAAGTGGGTTTCAAATCCTGTTCTGGTAGATAAGAAGCAGGGAACGATCCATATATGCATTGATTTCCACGACTTGAACCGTGCCTGTCCTAAAGATAATTTCCCCATACCATTCATAGATCAAATCTTGGATGAGTGTGCGGGTAGTGAGGTATTTTATTTTATGGACGGATTTTCCAGATACAATCAAATACAAATTAAACCTGAGGACCAACATAAGACTGCATTTATTTGTCCTTGGGGAACCTTTACATATCGAAAAATTCCTTTTGGCCTTAAGAACGCCGGAGCCACTTTTCAGGGGGCTATGACTTTGATCTTCCATGATCTCAAATTGATTATCAAAGTATTTTTGGATGACCTTGCTGCTCATTCTCGTATGAGAATGCGTCATTCCTATAATTTGAGATTAGCATTCGAAAGATGCTGCCATTATTTGTTAAGGTTAAATCCTCACAAGTGCATCTTTTGCGTGAAGTCTGGTCACTTATTAGGGTTCATTGTTTCCAAGGAGGGTATAAGAGTTGACCCTTTGAAGGTTGAGGCAATACTTTAGTTGTCTCCCCCGAGGAACATTAGACATCTTCAATGTTTCCAAGGAATGGAAAACTTCTTACGGAGATTTATTGTCAACTTTGCTAATTTGACTAGAGGCTTTATGCGTCTATTGAAAAAGGACACCACCTTTTGTTGGGATGAGCGAGCCTAGGAGTCCTTTGATGTGCTTAAGTGAGCCCTAGCATCGGTCCTGGTGATTAGTCCCCCAGACTATAGTCATGATTTTCTACTTTATGTGTCTGTGTCCTTGGAGACAATTGGTATAGTTTTGGTTCAAGAGGATGAGAAGCTCCAAGACCATGTCATATACTGTCTGAGATGGAATCTTATTGATGCAAAGATCCGTTATTCCCATGTTGAGAATCTTGAATTAGCTACCGTACATGCGGTTCAACAGTTGAGACATTATATTCTCCTTCGCTAGACCTTGGTTGTATCCCATGTCAATCCATTTCAATTTGTCCTCACTTGAAGGATGATTGGGGGAAAGCATAATAAATGGATTGTTATCTTGCAAGAATTCAACCTTGAGCTTGTTTCAGCAAAATCGAAGAAATCGTTAATTTTTGCGGAGCTTATATTGAATTTCCCAAGCGAAGCCGAGGAGATGGTTTGTGAAGATACATTTATCGATGAGCACATCTTCTTAATCTCAACTTTGGACCCATGGTATGGGGGTATTATTATATATTTACAAACATTGAAGGTCCCCACTCACCTCTCACGGGATGAACGACGATGATTACGTCACGTATCCAAGAATTGTCTCATAGTGGATAATACCTTGTACCGCCGTGGGGTAGATTCCATTTTATGTCATTATCTAACTCATGAGGAGGCTGACCTTGTGCTGAATGATTACCATGGAGGGGTGTGTGGTGGTCATTTATATGGGCTTTCTATAGCCTCAAAAATATTGAGATCAGGTTATTTCTGGCTGTTGATCTTTAAAGATTGTGTATATATGGTCAAGAAGTGCCAGCCTTTCCAGGTGTTTACACGGAATATGTGCTTGTGACCTACACCATTACATCCCATTGTCACTGCTGGTCCCTTCACTAAGTGGGGGCTTGATTTTATGGATTTCAACCCAGCTTCAGCAGGGGGGCATCATCATATCATAGTGGTTGTTGACTACTTCACGAAATGGGCTAAGGCCATGCCTACACTTAAATCCGACAGTGAGATAGTTGCACACTTCATATTCAACCATATTATTACTCGATTCAGTATTCCAAAGGAGCTTGTCACCAACCATGGCTCGCACTTTTAGAATCGTATGATGGAAGAGTTGGCATCGAAGTTAGGATATAAGTAGGAGCATTCCTCCTCTTATTACCCTCAAGCGAATGGACAGGTAGAGGTAGTGAACAAATCACTCAAATCCGTTCTCCAATGAACCATTGTACAAAGCAAGACTAATTGGCACATTATGTTATATCCTACTTTGTGGGCTTATAGAGCCACTGTTAAGACTTCCATGGGTTTTTCTCCATATCAGCTTGTACATGGAGTGGAGTTGGTATTGCCGGTTGGGTGTGAGATTACTTCTTTGAATCTAGCCATAGATCTCTTACCATAAACTTCCCTGTTGGAGGAGCGCTTGGTCCACCTAGAGAAACTTGATGAGCATCGCCGAGATGCCTTGGTGGCTCTAGAAGTAAATAAGCGTCGTGTTAAGGTCCAGTGCAATAAGTTTGTCCATCCAAGGAGGTTTAGTGAGGGAGACTTGGTCCTTTTGTGGGATCAACCGAAAGAACCCTTGGGGGTAGGAAAGTTTAACCCCATGTGTCGTTGTCCTTATGTCGTTAAATGTGTGTTAGAGAAGGGCGCTTATGAGTTAGTGGATTATGAGGGAACGGCCTTGGCGGAGCCTAGAAATGGGCTCTGTATCAAAAAGTACTATGCATGATTTTCAGCCAAGGCTGGTTATTGTATATTATTGTACAGTTTTGCATAGGTAGGTCTTTTTTTTTTGGTGATCAGGTTTGTGATTAGTTTCCATTTCTTTTGGCAGATGTCAATGGAATCTTCCACCTTCATAGGATTCGTGGATGGTGCAAGTCGTCACACTTAACACTCAGCTTCTACTGCTTGGGTGATTTATACTCCTATGGGTCAGGTATTGTCTTCAGGAGGTGTATGTTTATGGCCCTCTTCAAATAATGTTGCTGAGTATAGTGTTTTTATTGAGCTTCTACGGGATGCCATTTCACATGGTGTTCTCTCTCTTGAGGTACGACTTGATTCGGAGTTAGTAGTGTCACAGCTTGATGGTTTGTACCATGTTAGAGATCCGACATTATTAAGAAGATTCTTATGTGTGAGATTGTTAGAATGGAAATTTGACAATATAACATACATACATGTTCCAAGAATTAATAATCAAGTTGCTAACTCATATGCTAACTGCATGTTAGATTGGAATTTGTTTCATACACAATAAGCTCATCACAAAAACAAATTTTTACAAATGTAAATAAATAAATCGATCATCATAAAAGTTTTTATAAACATCCAAAATGTGGTAATACATAGTGTCATAATACAAAACTAGGGCTCTCAAGCCACCAAAATATAATACACGGTAGTACAAAATATATCACTCCCAAGTATCTAAGCCCGTGGAGGAGGAGGGGGGGTTGTGATCATGGAATGTCACCACGGCTCTAGCTAGCTGTCGAAATAGCCGCACCCATGCTCATGGTACACCCACCACCTAGCGCTGCATGGCCTCAGGCAAGTCCTCAACTTGCACCATGGGTACTTTATGTGTCAGTCTCACAAAGTTGGTATGAATGCTTTATAGTGTCCGCTCCGCATCCACACCCGTGATGTTGTCTCATATTCCCCTTCGTCTATGATGAGGGAAGCCTTCAGGCCATCGTGGTCCCACATCTGCATGCATATGGTAGATGTCACTATGTATTATCACCCAAAAACATGTCTTTTGATTCCACATAATCAAAAAACACAAAAAAATTAAATAACTCAAAATTTTTTAAAAAGAGTGTCGAGATTTGTTACCAATGTCACCGTATGCCGATCCTGGTGGTAGTGGCATGTCTGGGTCTCCCCAAAAATCTATCCCCACATAGGGGTAGTCGTCGATGGAAACTATCTGTCATCGCCACCATGGAAAGAAATCAGCTGGATAGGGGTTGGACACCCTACCTCCACCCAGTCTATGCATCGCATTCGCCCAACGTCGTTGGGCCAGATCTCGAACCCTGTGTAGAGGAACGTCAACTCTAGGGCTCAATCCTGGAACACGCTCGAAGAAGAACATGCTCAATATGTTGTTGAAACCAAATTTTTGCACCCTTCCCATCTTCTAGTCGCTAAGCGGTTGTTTCATGTTGCTCAACAATGTCATACTCCAGTCATAAACTATGGGCCTCATGCACTCCAGGCATAGAACATCAATAGCCGTGAGGCCTGGTGGAGTGAGGCTAGCCCCGCTATCCTGCCCAGTGTCAATAGAATGGCCTTTAGGCCTAGCACCTGTATGGATTTAGTTGGGATCTGACTCCCCACCTTCTTCGTGTCCGGATAGCAGTACATCGCAATGTACTTAGCTATATTTAGGCCACCTCCGGGCCCGCGAGAGTGTAGGTTCACCACTTCCCCCTATCGGGAAAGTCCAGTAATAAAGTATATGTCCTCCACTTCTATGGTGAGGGACATCTTGTCTATCTGGAACGACTATGAGTCTGGATCCTAGTAGTCTACTAGCATCTGAAGCAGTCTTGGTTTGGCCCGTATACCACCAAGACACCAAAACTTGTAGAGCCGGCATGACTGCAAAGCTAGTTGAGCCATTAGATCTACCCTTACTGCTCCTTCTACATCACCATGCTCATGTTCTTTCCATTCTAGAACCATCCTACACATAAAATTTGAGTTTGATCCATTAGAATACTTAAAAATCATTGAGCGCGGACGCATACGCGACTTTGAGGGCATTTTCCACATATATCCATCCCTATACGCGGAAAAACCATCGATTTCTACGTGGGTCAAGGAGCGCATTTAAGATGGGCCTAGAATCCTAAATACACCATGGAAATTGATAAAATTTGCATCAAAATGAAAGAGTAGAGCATGGGTAAGTACCTGGAAAAAATGATAGTGGATTCCATCGGCTGGATCTCCTGGAATTCGCTGTTGAAGTTCTGAGCTCAATCGGGTAAAAATTTCAAATGTTATATAATGTTTTGAATTTTTTACTATTTATAGAAAATTTTCAAATTTTTGAAAATTTTTACCCCCTTTTCTATAGTTTGGACCATTTCTAATCCTTTTAGACCATTTTTGGACTAATTTATGATGTAGAAGACCATTTTGAGCGTCATTTCGATCGTTGCTTTGATCCGTTTGTTCCCATTACAGGTATGATGTTTAAACTGGCATATAGGTTAGGATAACCTCCGATTGCATTTTGCATGAACTTATGACCATTTCATTATAGCCTTAGGTACGAAATCATTCTATTATGTCACGAAACCTTCTTGCTATTTTAGAAGTGGCATTATGTGAATGGTAGAGATTGACCTTACATGGGTACCCTAGTTAGCGCCTTATTTGCATTTGGTGCCCATGCCGACATTTTGTCCCTTAGGGTGTGGGAGTCCATTGTATAGTATTTCCATGACATTTCGCAAGAGCCTCATACTCCTCTTGATCTTTTGCTGGCTTATTTCCCTCACGACTCCCTTATGTCAAGTTGTAATTGCATTATCATGAGCTTTTCCTGCCTTATTGAGCCTTATGCCAGCTTCCTTGACATTGAGTTTCAGCCATATTTCCCGAGTTTGTCTCATGTATAGCCATGTAGAGTTGTTTTATATATCCTTTGTAGCTTGATTCCCTATTTTTACCAAGAGGGGACTTTCCCCTGAGTGTCATTATCCTACACATGTATCCTTGCATTGAGCGTAGGTATGTTCCACTGCATGGAACTAGTTTGTTTTCCCCTTATGACACTTGTCTCCTCCTAGTCTGTAACTATAAAGCAGTTTTATTCTTTTTCAAGCTTTTTAAATATTTGAAAAAGTCCAAAAAAATTAAAAAACCAAAAAGCCGGACAAGGAAATATGTTATCTTTGGCAGCTGTCGAGTCGTGTCGCCTTCAAACAGAGCACTGTGTATCACATCCTCTAGTTGGGTTTATAGTTTGACTTTAGGAGCTATACTCGTTTATCTGAGTTTATCTCCACCGACTGGTTAAGCTTCCAGTCCCCATGGAGCCTCTTTCGATGCCTTCTGTGTCATAGAGATGTCCCAGTTTTGTATATCAAGTCTATGCTGCCTTTATTCAGTCACCATTCGCCATTATGCTCTTGTTCGACGGAAGTTGAAACCTGAGTCGACCATTCCTCAGTTATCTTGACTTTGCATGTCGGCCATTCTCGGTACAATTATTGTTTCATGCACCTTATGATCGAGTCCCTCCACATTATATAGCTTTGCTGAGTACCTCTTGTTGGATGATGGGGGATGCCTTAATGCCCTCCTTCCAACAGATTTCATCCCATCGACTTCAGATAATTTATTCTGGGATTGGAATCTAGAGTCATTTTTGAGTGCCTTGAGACTTGCAGTCATCAGTGGCAGGTTCTCTCGCCATCGACAGTTTTTGGGAATACATCAATGTCCCCTGATCGATGGATCCTCTCAAGTGTTTGACCTCAACACACCTATTCACACTTTTTATTTTGCACTCTAGTACCTTGATTCCCATTATCATTATTAATGGGTGATCTCGCATCTGTTAACGGTATACATCAATGACTGGTAATCAGACGATGGACTACTATGTTCGACCTCGACACCTCTATTCACATAGTAGGACTTGTACTCGTAGCAGTTTCTGTAGAATACCTTCCAAATTGGTGGCATATCTTATATGCTACCTCCTTGATCTTGCCAGTGTTCATGAGATTTCAGCTCTCGTGACTTTATTCCAGTGTGTGTCAGACATTTCCAGCCATTATGGAGATCTTGATCTGTTATATATCTTCGGCTTTCATGGAGATCATGATCCTTTGTATATCTTCATCATGGAGATTCTGATATATGTATATTGTACGTGGTGATGACCACTTATGTCATATTTTGTATCATGCCTATTCATGGCCATTATACTCTTATGTATGCGGGACTGCTATATGTATTTGCAGTTATATGCAGAGTTGTATCATTGTACTATGTTGATTGGGTGGCTGGTCTTCCATTTGGGATTCTTCATCACTCCACTTCTGGGATGGACTTATAGCGTATTTTGGCCATCGTATGACCCCTCTGACCTCACACATTAGGGGGCATCTGCTATAGTAGATTTTACCACACTAGGTGAATCACACTTGTATGGCCTTCCCCTATCCCTCTGCAGACTCCTTAGATCCCTTGGACCATTTTTTGTCCTTTGATGTTTCCTATACCATCCCTAAAAACATGTGAAAATTGATATAAGCGACTTTTAAACCTTTTATCGCGTATATACACGGGTTTGACCTCTAAAACCACATACATCGAGATGTGTACAAAAGTCCAAATCCTTTTGGAATTTTCCTTGACATGGATCCGACTCACTTGTCTCCTGGCCTTCCATATGCCTTGAGATCACTCGGATTCGACCTTTCATTACCCCATTGAAAAGCTATATAAGGAACCCTTTAGATACATTGAAGGCATAAGAGAATCGAGAGCAAAGAAACTATAGTCCATTGTTGTCGAAATGTGTGCTTGAGTCTACATCCCTTTGTCCCTTGGAGCACTTTAGTGTTCTTCCCAAACTTGCCTTTTTCTTGTGAGCTTGCGATTGAGAGATGGAGGATTGAGGTGGTGGAGGCCCAAGTGGGGGATTCAGTTTCTTCGATTCGCAAACATGCCGACAGAGGTTGTATTCATTGTAATCTCTAATTTTATATTAATAGAAATATCTTTTCAATCCAATAATGTATGTTTCAATGAATATTATATCCATGGATGATTTCAAATGCTTATACGTTGTTGATTATATATGCTAGAGTAGATCTAACACCAATATATATAGTATGCTTGTCTTGTTTACTTATTTTTGAGGAAGTTATTCATCAATTCAAGCTGGATTTGGAAAGCTCAACAGGGATCTACTTCAACCATCTGGAATAAGGTACGATTTTTGATCCTTTAGTGTTAGATATTTGATTTCTCTTGCATATTGGAAAGGATTGATTTCTGGAGTCAAGCTGTATGTTGTGGTACCCCAAGCCATAGGAATTTCTCTTTGTAACAGCTATAGAGTTCTTGTTTGATAACCATGGAATGTTCATTTTTCTGAAGATCAAATCATCATCTTCCTCGTATTTATATGCTTCCTCTATAGGAACTTCTATAGGCCTATCTTTTTCAGTACTGCAAACTTTTGGTTGCTCTGCAACCTTGTCTTTTTCTGGTGATGACTTTATAGTCACTAAATGTTCCTTCTTACTCTGAACCTGCTTAAAATATAGGCCTTCTTCATCCTCCAAGTATTCTTGAGATGATGAGTCTTCAATTACAGTCACCTTCTCTTTAGCAAACTTTGGATTTAAAATCTTTTTCATGTTAAGCCTTAATTTTTTTGTTGCTCTTGTTTTAGGTCTCCATCTCGTTTATGCTCCTACTATCATTACCAATGATTTGCCTTGATACTTAACAACTGAAAGTTGTACCATCTCACATTTTAAGCCTGCTTCAAATGACTCTTCTTTAGATTTTTCATCTGAACTCTGTGGGTTATCAGCGTTCAAATTGTCTGTAACAAGAAACTCCATTATATCTTCTTGTACATCTGTGAGATTTTGATTATGTTCTAAATAACTCTTACCCTCTTCTTGCTTTGTATCAACTCTATGAATTTCTTCTATATTCTCTGAAAATTGCTCTTGATTTTCATTGATTTCTCCTCTTCTCTCTTCATACACAGATTCTTCAAAATTTTGAACTGAATCTTCTTCTTGATTACTGTCTTTCACCAACTCCTCAACTATTTCTCTCTTTAATATCTTTGCAAGGCAATGTTGTTTGTTCATTTGCCTCTTGTTGGGCTGATCTTCTTGTTGAGTATGAATACCTGACCAAAACAGAAAGTGTTCCTAGTTTCTACCCTTTTTCTAAAGAACTGTGTTAAGAATCAATTTTATAAGTCCATGATGAAAGATAGATTGCTGAGTGTGATCTTTATGCCTTTTTACTCTATCTGACATTTTTTTCTGGCTCTTCAAAAAGAAAAAGGGTAAATTCATTTTGGACAATTTATTTAGATGTTGGAGGAATCTTATGTGATACTTGAAAACTAAGGAAAATCTGCCCTCACAAGTGATGTAACTCTATAAAATTCTAATAAACTCTCTCCATTCAAGCTTGAATTTATGTAACTGAACACCCTTGCCCCGGTCTAGGGTTTCAACCTCTGGCAATAAGAAATCTCTTGAATTGAAAGTA